>BJBW01006375.1:50019-132506 GCA_004320125.1 Scolopax mira | reverse complement strand
TGAGTCTGTTACTGGAAGTGAGATGCTTCTGTGGTCGAGCAGGCTGAGTAAAGCACCGTGATTCATTTGCTGAACCGGGGGGACTGCAGAGAAGGATCCAGCAGCGTCTCTCTCTGGGCATGGGTGAGCTTTGGCCAAGCTGATTCATCTTCCCTATCAGATGTGCTTTGTCTGCACTTCTGCTACGTGAACTACAGCTGCAGCAAATGTTTGATTTAAAGGAAATGTGAAAGGAAAGTTCTTTTCTCTCGTGGTTCACAGTGGGCAGGGTGTGCGCCAGGAGCTGAGCAGAGAGTTGGGGAACCAGCTCCCAGGGGGTGGATGAATGGCATGAATATGTATGAGACTAAAACTGGCTCCCACATGTCACCGAGGTGCCTAAAGACCCAAATGCTCTGGCTGACAAGGGGTAATGGCTTCAAGTTGCACCAGGGGAGGTTCAGGTTAGATATTAGGAACTATTTCTTTCCTGAAAGGGTTGTCAGGCATTAGGATGGGCTGCCCAGGGAGGTGGTTGAGGCACCATCCCTGGAGGAGTTCAAGAGACAAGTTGACATGGTGCTCAGGGATATGGGTTAGTGTTAGGTTGGTGGTGTTTTGGGTGTGGTATGGGGGTTTTGGGGTGGTTTTTTTGTTTGGTGTTTTATTTTTTCATTGCTTGGACTAGATGATCTTAAAAGGTCCCTTCCAACCTAAGTGATTCTGTGGTAAGTTAGAGTCCACTGAGTCCATACTATCCCAATACAAGAGCAAGGAGTGCTCTTTTGTCTGCGAGAGCTGCCTGGAGGTGGGGAGTGTGTGGGGTTCCCAAGCTCGAGGGTAGAGAAGGTCACAGCTGGGCTGGCATCGTCCCCTTAGCGCAGGAGAGACCCATGCTGGGGTAGGCAGGGCTTCCCTGGAGCCAGGGGTTGGCTGGCCTTGCTCTCCAGCCTGACCGTTTCACGTAGCAGTGCGAGCAAGGATGGACCCTGGTTCTCAGAGTAATTCACTTTTCTCACATTTAATGCACGTGTCACACCGTGAGTGCCCAGGAGATGACTGGTGGTACGAGCTGCCACGGCGCCGCAGCACGGAGCCCATTAGACCTGGCAGCTGCCAGATACTCCTGGAGTTCAAATGAGCGTCCCTCTTCGCCACCTTTCCCTCCCCTCCACCACTCCTGAACATGGGCTTGCTGGGTTTTTTAGCTGCACAGCACAGCAGGTGCCTCCTGTTCCTGTTTTATCCCTTTCTCCTTTTTATAGTTTTTTTTTTCTTTTTTTGCACTCTAGTTAAAACTGCCCCTGTAGCTTCATGCAAAAAACATAAGGAATTTGCCCGTCTGCAGCATTTCTATCCATCTTGCCTGAGTTTTGTGGCAGGATTTGTGAGTACCAATGGCATGTTATGATTTTCACTTCCCTCCCCCCCCAACCATTTAAAATCCCTTTATCTGCCTCTGTGTTTCTTTCTACTTAGTCCTCCTGCTTTCTCCTCTGGGCCATTCTCCTTTGCTTTACCCACCCACACCGCTGCATCTTTCCCTTTTGAACATATTTGAACTCCTTGGCAATGAAACTGGGTTTTGTCTCTGAGATAATCATGTGATACATTAATAAAATATTCTGCTTTCCACTGATTCAGCAAAGACACGTAGTAGATTTTTAACCTGGACTATCAAAGGATTACATTTTTTTGTTCCAAAAAAGAAAGATTTTGCTGTAAAGCTAAGCATGTTTAAAACACGTAGCAATTCAAAGCAATAATCATACTTGAGATACTAATATTTCCTTTTATTATAGAACAGTTAAGCAGTTCTGTAGAGAGAAATTGGCAAAAAGAATTGTGTTGTGAGCACAAGAGTCTGTCCCCTCCTTTCATGTATGATTAGAGCTCGTTTTCGGTTTCCTCTGGCAATGAAGCACTTAATAGTGGACCGAGATTTCCGAAAGGCTGACCCCTTGCTGTTTGTACCTACCTCAATTCCAGATTCAGTTACTTACAAATAAAGCCAGTTATAGGGTACATTATAACTTAATTCTGTGATTAATGATTTTGCTTCCACTGGTAAATATACTCCCTTTCCACTACAGAGTGACAATGTTGGAGCCAAAGGAAGGGGCAAGAGTATGTTGGCCTCTTCATCTGCTGATTATTAAGTTTTCTGGAAGGCAATTATTTTTCTTCGTCTCTGATCAATGTAGTCTGGTATCCGTTTAATCTGTAGTCTGTAGCTACCACATGTTATACAAGGTGAAAAATGAGGAATTTGAAACGTTCCTACTGGACTAAAAGCAAAGCTGATTTTCAGTCTGTCTCTATTCCCCACCTGGATGCAACAGCTATTTTAGATTATTGCCACTGTGTTGAATGGATTTTATATGATGGTGTAAATGTGTCAATTAGTACTTCAATTAGCATCCGTGACTAATCCTGCCCACACTGGTAAGTTGCAGAATGCAAGTTTCTTACTAAAGGGTATGTTTTTGTTTCTTTGTTATTCCAGTGTAATACCAGTTGACAACTTCAATAGTGGGGGATAGAACGGAAAATTACAAGCTTTCCTTTTAATGGAAGGTGAAGGATTGGTTAGAAGCAGAGGGTGAGGTCTTAGTTCTCCTGTATTATAGGAAATTCTGTATTCTACTTCACATTATGCATCAACTCCTACAGACTTCCTTTTAAATAGTCAAATACTCCAAAGTTTGGGATTTTGTCATGCAGCCTTGTTTTCATACTCTCTAGCTGGTACTATAGCTCCTTAAAAGTCTCAAAAAAATAGTTATTCTTAACTGTGTTAACATACTATCCTCACCACCATGCTCATTTATAGCAAGGCCCTTTTATCGTGTATTAACGGTCCTTCTTATTAAAAAAGAAAAGAATCTGCAAGTAATTAATATGTTAAGATTTAATGTTGAAAATAACCTAACTTTCAAATGTGACTAAAGCATACTCTAAAAAAAAAAAAACAACCACTAACAAAAAGTAGGTTTTGGCACTATATTTTAGGGCAACACTGGAAATATAGTATTTCTCTCTCTTTTTTCATTATTTCCTTTAAGCCAGTAGAGGGCAGAACTGTTTAAATCACATTCATTTCATACACAATGTGCCATAATAAAGGCAATTTAAAAATGCATAGGAAAAAATTAATAAACATCTATTTCCAATAATGAACATTTTGTGGAGTTTGACTGCATTGTCCAGGACCTGCTAATAGCAGGGAGGAGCCTATCCAAATGATTTTGCATTCCAGAACTGCAAGAGTGTTTGGGTGTTTTTATAAAGAAAGCAATATTTGGTCAATGAGGTTAAAGCTAATGGGGTTAAGGAGAGATAAAGAGATGGTAGTTCATTATTAGAATAATACTTTATAAACAAACCCCATGAATTAACTGTTTTAAATATTCAGGTTTGGAACATTTGGGATTTCTTTTATTCAAATTTTATATGTAAACTTGGCACATTTTATGTAAAAAAAACCAAAAACAACAAACACCTCTGCAATGAGAAACCAAATCTTGGGCTAATTTTTCATTGCATTATTCCATCTGACATCTGTGTAATGAACATTAGAAAGGACTTGGTAAAAACCATGGCCTTGAAAATGACAAAACAATAGTTCTACATTTCGTGTTAATCTTATGATAGTTTCATAAGACGTTTATTTCTGGAAAGGCTTTGAAAAATCCTGAATTTAATAGATTAATGGCTTACTTGAAATTGTAAAGGAAAAACTAATTAACAGTAAAAGTATCCAGTAGGACAAAGTTTAACAAAATACTGAAAAAAACAGTAACTTACTTTTTGTCCATTTTTTGACCAATATATGTAACTTCTTGAAGATAGCGATGTGCAAGATTTCAGTGAGTAGAAAACCTAATATTGGATTTATTCTAACCCTGAAGTTAGAGGTATTATCTTCTAGCCAACCAGCCCATCGCTGTCAAAAAAATCTTTGACAAAATTATTGAAGAATGTGGGAAACTGCCAGCCTTGGATAGAATCATTGTTTGTGATAAGGTCACAAGAAGGATCAACACAGCTAAAAGTATCAAGACTCCACCAAATTGTCCTGAGGAAGGTTCTGGCTCAATCATTCAGCGTGATGCCAGGAACTGAGCCAGAGACCCTTGGCTCTGCAGTGAGCTTAGAAGGGATAATAAGAATAATATATAGATGGAGAGTGAGTAATGCATCTACGAGATAAGAGCTAGCCTTAGCAGGGACTGTGCAAACTTGTCAAAGTAATTTTTGAGTTTGTGAACCTTTTCTCTTCAAGATTTAAAAGTGATTCCTTTTGTCTTGTCACGCATTTTTTGCCGATGTGCTGCAGATGAGGAGCAGACTTCCTGGTGGATGCAGTTACTCTTACCATGTTCTGTGTAGCTAATTGAGCAGCAGGGTAAGTTGGAGTTAGCAATAGCATCCTTAATAAATGTGAGTTCCAACAGCTCCCTATTCCCTTAATCTTCAGATGTCTTTACAACATAGAGCTACAATGATTTTCCAAATGTTAGTTTGAAAACAGTAAGAAACAGCCATCTGGGCATCTCTTCCCTCCTGGAAATGCTTTTTATCAGTACAGTGACTTAAGCCATGAGGTAGTCAGTCCTCCAGCCCCCTGGGATAGCAGAGCATCCTCCTCTACCAGCTCCTTACAGACCCTGGGTAACAGGGACCAGCTGGGAAGATGAAGGAACAGTCAAGAAACAGCTTTCTTCAGAGAGCCATGGACTGTAGGAATAGTCTCCCTGTAGCTGAAAGCAGCTCTCTGCTTACAGAGGGGATCTTATCCAATTCCATAAGATTTGTTCCTTTACATTCAAGCCATAAAATCCCATGTGCCCCACAGGAGCAGCAGGATTTTCTCCTTAAACAGACATAATGGCTTACATTCAAGCCACAGACCCTTTTACTATTCTGTAACGGTAACCTTTTAGAAGTTTTCATTTGAAACTAATAAAATTGTAAAGCACTGAAGGTAAAGCAAGTAGTAATTAAAAAAAAAAAAAGAAAGAGAGAGATAACTGTGCGCTGATTAAAGACTCTGACTTCCTCTTGTATTTTGGAGGTGTGTTAGTTGGATGGCAACACCATCCTTAAGGACTTCCAACACAATTCTCGAAAGTCAGGGGATGTGGGACTGATAGTCAATAGTATCAGCGACTTGAATCCTCTCAGACTCTTTCTTTTTATTTTAGAATTTTCTAAAGATTTTTAAATTTGCTTTCAATCTGTTGAGGCCCACAGCTGCCCTCATGTTGAGATGTAATAATATTTTGGTTGGAGGTCATTGACATACTGTTTTCCTTATTGTTTCTGTTCAAAATGCATTTGCAGAGGGTCATTTGTATTCATTACAGATGCAGAGTTTTCCCATCAGGGTATTTATAGATCTTAGAATTATTAGTACTTGATTTAAGAAAGTATTCTTAACCTAGGCAGGAATTAAAGCATACACTTTCATAGGGACAAACATAATCACTGGCTAAAATACCTCAACGAATTGAAGCTCTTGGGGCACTTTTTTTGTTTTGTTTATCTTTCAGGTATGCTGTTTTTCATTTTGTTTCTTCACAGGTCAGCGTTATTTATGCTCATTGTTTTATCTGGCTGCATCTGATCCTGCTGACAAAGTTTAGGATTAAATGCACTTACCTTCTTTTTTTTTTTTTTTTTTCCCCTCAGACATGCTCGGGATGCCTGAGCTAACTCATGAATGAAACTGCATAATATCAAAACCTGAACCTACTCCATCATACTACAATTTCAAATGTCAGATAATTTTTAAAATTCAACATCCAAAACTATGTTGCTGGAGCACCACTCCATGGATGGGTGGAGGATGCTGCCTAAGAAACGCCAGCTGATGGCTGGTGTGATGAAAAGAATTCCTAATGTTTGTGTGTCACGACTGCCATGAATTCCCCAGCTAGAAATTAAAGCTTTGGAGATGACTCCAAAATTCAGCATCACATTTGGAAATAAATATTGTACCATTGCAGCAATAACTTAAAAAATATGGATTTTTCCAAGTAATTTTGTGTAGAGTGAAAAATCACTGCCACACTAAGAAGAAGGGAAGGAGGAGTAGCCTGCTCTTTCCTCTGCTCCTCCCTAGCGTGACAGTGACCACATTTCAAAGGGCTTTAAAGGAGTATTTCTTTGGTGGTCAAAAATTTACTAACACTCTGCTGGCAACAGCTGCCTACGCTTGGGTTTCTGTCCTCTAGCCCTTACCAGCAAACTCCCAGTCGTGCTTTGGATGCATCTCTGGGTGTTCACCTCTTCAAACCTCAGTTTGAGCCCAGGAGAGGAGCCGTTTCTCATCCTGAGAGTGGCCTCATGCCACGCTCCTCCCTGCTCTAAACAAAATATCTCATTTCTTTAAGAAATCAAGCTGAAATGTTGGTAGAATTGAAACCTCTAATCTAGAAAAGGCTCTATAATTAGTAACCTGTTGAACAGTCCATCAGGCAGTTTGTTTGAACAAAGGATGGCAGGGGTGGTGGGGATATAATTTTGCATTTAATTCGATGAGATTAGGAAAGTTACACAGGCTGTCATTTCGCTTTTAGGAAAAAGCCATAAAAATGTCTTTGCCTTCTGCTGAATTGCTAGCCAGGCCTCCAGGCAGCAGCCTTGTTTCTGCTTAACACTTCAGCTCAAGGTTGCCAGTTAACAGGTAATGATAAGAACGAATCCATTGCATTTTAATAGATATGACAAAATCAGGCAGAAGTACTACGAAAATAACTTGATACATAGGGAAGTAATCACATTCTAATGCCTAGTAGCTGCAGATGTTCAGATTAGTGTAATGTTATTAAAATGAGTATCTATTAATACACAAATATTTCAATGACACAAAAAAGCAGAGGCAAAAAATCCCCCGGAAAAAAGAAAATAAAAAAAAAACCAACAAAAAAACCAACCCAAAACTAAAATTTCCTGCGTATTGGAATTAGCCTTCGATCACTTACTCATTTCTAACAGGCGAAAGGCTGTACATCTGAAAATCTGCTCTCGCCCAATTTTCCCTCCCATAGTTCACAGATTGTTTTTATGCCTCCATCTACCTATATCTGAAATCATTTCACCATTTAAATTTCCTCTCTCTGTGATTTCAAGACACTGTATATCAGTTTGCTCTCACTGGGCACCTAACCTTCATATTACCATTCTCTCTCTGTCTGGTGTGCTCTGGTGCCATTGCACACGATTCACTTTCTTTTATCAGTTTTGTAGGAGTCGCTGTGGTCTGATCTAGGTCCTGTCTGTTTTAAGGAAATTTGCATCCATGTAACACCACCGCTGTGGTTATTACACTGTTGTAAACCTTTAGTGCATATATAGGCTGTGTCAGGGTGAAGAGAGGCTTTCAGTGCTGCACTTTAATCCAGTCACATAATTAATTCCCTTAATATAGACAGAGCCTCTCATTAGCCTCCCCCTCCCGGTCCTTCCCTCCCGCTGCTCCAAACCCCAGTTACGCTCTCCATTTATTAGCCCGAGCAGGAGCTCATGGAGACAATGAAATGGAAATTTTAAGATGCTGGTGATTTAATCGATCGCATTTGATGCCAGAAGAAGTGTCACCATTGACTTCAGTGAAATTGGACTGGATGCAAAAACACGATCCCTTTTAACATAACACCCCCGAGGCCTCCGGAGAGCAGGATTATGAAAAATGGTGACAAAAACCCGATGGCCGTGGGCATGAGGAGCACGTCTGATACTGGTGTCAGCTTGGCAGCACCAACGATGGGAGATGACTGTGGACCAGGCACAAGAGTGAACACAGCTTATCCCCCGACACATCTGCAACAGGGAGTCTCCCTGTGCTCCGAAGAACTGACATTGTGTGATTCATCATGTGAAATCCTCTGATTTACATATTCAAAATACCTTCTTGTTGCTACAGTTGACCTCGGTCTTGAAAGAAATGCATAATCTATTTTGCCTCCAGATCAAGGCCTCAGACAAGTTGGTATCGATGCTGGCCTAAGGAAAGAAGCATTTCTTGAAAATTAGAAAGATTAAATTTACATTAAACACTTACCTTTAAGTAAGATTCCCAAACGTATTACTGGAAAATGTAGACTTTCTACTCATTTAACTGCATCCAAAGCACCATATATTTTGTCTATATATTTTTGTCATTTAATCATTATGTCCGAAAGTGTGATTGGAAAAGGTGGGCTGCTATAACCCTTGCATATAGAAACACAGAAAACTACATTTTTAACTGTTTTTTGTTATTTTTAATATTCTACTGTCTTGTGTCTGTTTCAGATTAAATCAATTGATTTATCTACCTCCAAAGAAACTGATAGTTGTGATTGTCAGCTGTATGACCAGAATAATGGTCTATCGAGTCCCATTGACTACATCCCATTTTGACAATGATGTCCTAGAGGTCTTTTGCAAAACAAGTTCAATTTAAGCTTGAGGTGAGTTAGTTGGTATTTCTGCCAGTGGTAAGAGAAAGTCTTCGAAAGCTAAAGCATCTGGGAGACAAGTAGTGATTGATTTTTGTGCAGGAAATTATGGTGGATTTGAGTCTACTTGTTACTGGTGGCTAAATTCCCATCTAAAATTTGAGAAAACAAGGTTTGTCAAAGCAGACAGTGGACAACAGCAGCACACAAAACACATAGGCAATCCGTGTGCTGAAAAGGTGAACATGGCAAGAGATATATTACTTAAAAATAGATACAGCAACTATGGCAGTTGGCAGAGAGCAGGGAAGGGGGTGCAGTTAATGGGAGCGGGCGCTCGGTTGATATTTTAGGTCTATACCAGCTGGCATCAAGGTGGACAGGGTTAAGTTGGGTCTTCCAACCAAATTATTTATTAATTGAGAAGTTTAAATAGCATATTCATTTGCCTGCTTCCACCCATGTTCCTGCTTGTAAATGAAAGTGCTTTTTTTTTCCCCCACTTTAATCCTCAGGAAGCATTAATTAGACAACACTAGAGTAGAAGCATCCCTGTTCTTCTCGCATAATTTCTGAGACGTGTCGACAGTGATGTTTGAATGACAAGTGGAAATGAAAAAAATTATTAAGATGAAAGTAGCGTGAGACTTGCAATTAAGGTGTTATTATTGAACATGTATATTCCAGTAGGTCCAGAAACCCCAGATGGCAGAAGGGCATCACAGTATCAGGTACTGTGTGAAAACATGCCATCCAGCCTCAGAGAGTTTACTGTCTACAAATTGATTATCTTCACTAAGTGTACAATGATACTGCACGTTTGCTGTTCTTTCTGGAATGAATACAGGAAAAGCACTTAAAACCCCACCATTTCTACATGCCTGGGTTGCTATAAAACAAGTGAGGAAAAGATTGCTTTTTATCCCTTTTTACTTGTCATACCAAAGGTTAGAGTCATTTTTTGATCTCACAATCTCATAAAGTGCCTCTCTGATAAGCTTAAAAAAAACCTGCATCTTTTACACGGTGTAACTCAATACCTGTGATAGGAATTTGAACTTCTTAACTGAAACTGGAAAAATATATTAGTTGGCCAAAGCAGTGAAAATGTGGGGTTGGGCTGGAGGTGACCAAGGACATCAGGGAAGGCAAATTGCAGAATGCATTTTCAAAATTTTAACAGCTCCTGTGATCAGTCAAGCACAAAAAAACCTAGGCTATCCTTCTCATGCTGGTCTTGCACAGCTAAAGCTAATATTTCCAAGTGGAGAACTGTGCCATAGGTCCATGACCTTGTCAGCTCACATAAGCCCCAGTGAATCAGATTGGAGGGAATATGTGAACAGCAGACCACTGAGGAAGCCAAATCTGCATTTTGGGCTTTGCTCCTGCGTCTGTGCTCAGACCCTGCAGAGGTGTCCACAGCCACCTGTGCTCCTACCTGTGTTAGAATTCGCTGTAAAACTAAGGTTTGATCCTAGTCCTATCATAAGACTGTGGAATAATAACCGAAAGTTAATATTATCTTCTAGGCAAAAGCCCAAAGTGGTTTTAGAGATGTGATGGAGTTACCACGCTGTAATAAATGAGCTGAGCTACAGTAACAGGCTGAGCACACACTCTCCTGCTCCATGCCAAAGCTGAGCTGAACCATATTAGTATGAATCTCAGTGCTCAACTCATCAATGGCAACTCGTTAAATCACAGTTATTCTATCATCTCTACGAGCCCTATGTGATCGCGCTCTGCCAATTAAAAATGCATCTTGTTTTTCTGAGACAATTTATTTTTTGACATCCCTTCCTCAGACCAGTGCCACATTTCATTACAGAAGTTCATTGCATACATTTCAGTGCTGGACGCTCCTTAATTATAGACTCGCACGTGCAGAGGAAAGGAAAGATGGTCTCTTCAGCTCAGGGCTCCTACACTAAGTCTGAGTTTCCACCAGTCCCTGGAGGAGATGCCATCGTTTCCCAGCCTGTGCAGTAACTTAACTACAAAAACAGGCAGAAAGGGAAACAGAGGTGTCAGCAACTTAAATCTTACTCATTGGGGAAGGAAACTGTTTTCTTCTGGAAGTAGGAAATTGCCTGGAGAGCCCTGTGGGCAGCAGAAGACAAAGTCACCAAGCCCTTTCCTTTTCCACCGAGGGCTTCGCTGTGGCCAAGTCCATCCTTGGTGTAATTCCAGAGCTCTCCACGGAGGCAGAGCAGCCTAATTGCGCTTTATTACGAGGTATATACTTCGCCCTGCTTTGGGAGCCTGAAAGATAATAGAGGTTTCAGGAAACTTATTACTATTTGTTATATAACCTCCTTAAAAAAAAAAAAGGGGGGGTGGGGACTCGTAGGAGCTGTGCTCTGCCTTAATTACAGCCGCACAGCTTCTTTCACACTGTCATCAGCCGGAGCCAGATTCAATAAAGCCTCCATCCGGCTCCTGCGCTGAACCTGACTCATTTCCAGAAGTCAGATGGCAGTTTTTATTTAAACTCTCGGGCGTCAGCTCTCTCCCTCCACACGCCGAGCCGGCCCAGCCTCAGCGGGACGGGGCAGCCCCTCGCTGCGGCAGCGCCTTCTACCCGCTTCTCCCCGCCAAACCCCCGCAGGACCCTCCCCAGGGGCTTCACTTCGCTCCGGGGGAAATCTAGCGGAGCTTCCCCGGGGCTCGCAGGGGATCTGCTGCCATCCCCGGCCGAGCTGGGCTGGGCTTGGCCCGGCGCGGCCCCAGGTGGCTGAAGGAGCGGGTGGGCGGTGAGGAGGCCGGGCCCTGCCCGCCCCGCCCCGCCGCCTGAAGCGCGGCGCTCTGCCGCTCCAGAAGAGGCGCCGGGCGCCGCGGGAGCGCCGGGATTACGGCGGGTGGCTCGGTCGGGGAAGGGCTGCACCCAGGCTCGGTGTGGCGGCGAGAAGTGAGCGGCGGCGGCTTGAGGTGGGGCAACTTCGGGGAACAAAGTTGGGGCTTCCCCCCTCCCCGCCCCGGGGGTCGCGGCTGAGGGGAGCGGTGTGGCCGGGGAGCTTCCCGCCGAGCTGCCCGCGCCCGGTTTCCCCTCAGCCCTCCCGCTTGGTGGGAGCCCGAGTTGGCGGCGGGGTCGGGGGGGGAGCGGGGCCGATCCTCGGCCGCCGCCGGGGGAAGCGGCTCCGGTGGGGATGGCAGCCGGCGCCGGCGGGGGGGCGCGTAGAGGGGTCCCTGCCCGGGCCGGGGTCGGTGCGGTGCCCCGCTGCCTACAGCCCGGTGCGGAAAAGGAGGCTCGTCCAGGTAAGGTGCGCTCGGTGCCCGCTCCTGCGGCGCTGCGCTGATTGATTTCTACTAATTGCGTTAGCGAGGCAGCTCTGCCGCCCGCCTGCGCGGCTGCCCGGCTTCCCCCCGCCAGCCCCGTCTCCTCCGCGCTGCCCGGCGGCGCTCCCGGGGCTGGGGCGTAAAAACTGTCGGGAATCTCCGGGTTTGCATACCTTTCCTTTTTTTCTTTTTTTTTCTAATTTCGTTCCCCCCTTCCCCCCCTCCCCGTTAAAAATCTTAAAAAAAGATATTTTTTTTTTTTAGTGAACTACTTAAGTGAGTTAATCGAGTTCTGAAGCTGTGCTTCCTGCCTTCGCTTTTAATTAAGCGCTAATAATCGCCTGGATTTGAGGAACGCGAGTGTGGGAGCTTTCTCTCCCCTCTCTCAGATGCCGGTGGGAGTGCTGGCGTGTTGGTTTAAAAAAAAGTACCCGAAACCCACACCGCTCCCGTCAAGGCTTTTTGGAAAAGCTTTTTCTTTTTCCTCTCGAATAATGGCTTTGCTCCTTCCGCGCGTCATTCGGGACCGTTCGTTTTCCGCTGAGATCTGACAAAAGCAGAACTTTTCCCCTTAGAGGTGCGGTGGGAAGGTGCGGTGGGAAGGTGCGGTGGTACCTGACTCCCGGTGTCGCCGTGGTTGGGCACAGCCCGTGGCTCTGCTCGCCCCCTCTGCCTGTAGCTCTGCCATGGACTCTGCGGGTTTCATCTGCTCTGCTTTTCCTTCTCGAACCAAGCAATTCACCTTCTCTGTCGGGAACTTCTTGATTTTTATTTATGGCTCATTGGGGATGAGCTGCTGACGTCCCCGGTATCGCTGTGTGACCTTGCTCGTAATTAAGTATAGTGCCTGGCTGTGATTAACCTAAATCCAAGCACCATTTTGTTGTATGTGTCGAAGAGAGATGGGTCCGTTCCTGATGTGAAATGATCCAGCAGTAGCCTTGGGTGCTGACTGGTTAGTCATGATTACCTTCCTGATGACATTGACACACACGAAATCCCTAGCGTACTGATTTTTAGCTGTCCTTAAAAGTGCTTGTTTTACACAGGGGGGAAATAATATCAGTGTTTTTATTATGAGTGCAGAAATGTAAAAATAAAAATCGAGATCTTACAAAAGACAAGCAAACTCTCTAAACTATTAACTGTGGTATTTTGCGAGAGAAACTTGAATAATAGCTGAAGCTGCATGCCAAGTTTGTTCAGTGATATAATTTTTTAATGTATACGGGTAGTTATGAGTGAACTATTAACATTAATAATGGAAATGCTGAACTAACTTTCAAGCATTGAGAGTGTATTGCTGCTCCGTGTGGAATTATTCCAGAAAGTTATTTATGACGCGAGAGAGTTTCCATAATAATCCAGCAGACGAATATGTGAAAACATGTTGAGGAAAATGGTTTAGTGAACCTGTATAATTCTTGCTTAAAATGCTGCTGACTTGATGTTGGGATTTCAAGGCATGGTGGTGCCCTGAGATTCCTCCCTGTGCTGGGAGCGCTCTCTCAGGTGTTTCTCTTGCTCATCGGGGCACCTGCAGGCTTTCTAGTATTTTTACTTCTCTATTAATCTTGGCGTTACCTTGCAGTGGGGAGGAACTACAGGCTTTGAGCTGCAGCGTTGGTGTTTCCTGGGTGGTAGGAGGTGCCGCTCGGGTCCGCGTTGTTGGAACAGAAGGTTTGCATCAGGACTTTGCCAAAGTTGGCTTTGCAGATGGTCGCTTTATGAATAGAACATTGAGTAGGGGTTTCCTAATTAATCTGCAATCTTTTATGTTAAGGGATGTAATAATACTAGGGGTTTTTTTTGAGGAAGCCTGTGGGGTTCAGAGCCACTGGGGAGTGGTGGCAAGCTCTGGCCCTGCACATGACTCCTGTAGCTCTGGCAGTCCTTCAGCTCTGATGCTGGTGACCTTAGTTAGCATTTCACACAGAAATCCGTGTGTGTCTCCAGCTGGCAGCATGCTTTGCAAATCCCTGGGTTTGGGGACTTGGAGATATGTGAGTTATGGAGCTACCAAAACACCTTGTTCTTTAAATTCCTAAAGAGCAGGTCATAGTAACTAGGTACCTGCTTTCATGTTGCTGTTCTTTAATGTTTGTCTTGGAGTTCCCGCCCACAAATAAGCATTTCCAGCCAGTGGTGCAGGGTGAGTGATTTGGCTTTGGGGTTTGGGGTTTTTCTTGAGCTGTCTTTAGTTATTGTACCACAACTTCATGTTCTTTGGTATTGTAATAGGAACTTTCTGTAAATAAATTCACTCTTCTTCCTGGAAGAGACGGATTCTTGCAAGAGACTTAAGCCAGTGGGTTTATGTGAATGTAGGTGCTTATCAGGGTTTGCTTTGATACTGTAAAGCGGAGCTTAGCTGCAGTCTGCAAACAAGATTTTTCACTCATTTGGAACAACTAAAGGCAAAGGTTGTGTGATGCTGCTGTCTGTGAGGAGCCAGCAAGCCTACAGAGAGAGGGGAGAAGTTATTGGTGATGAGGAATGACTATGGCTGGTGGTGAGTTTCCCTCTTCAGTACAAAGACATTGGATGACTTGAGAAGTAATTACAAGATGGGGCTTGATGCAAGGAAAACAGGAAGTTTTTTCATCTGTAAAGTTACTTTTTGTGTATATTAGTTTTTGTCCTTCTTGGTGCTGACTTTGGGAGCCTGGTCTGTCTTGTTCTGATAGCAAATATATAGCTTTCTTGTTTGTGTTTGGAAACTAGAACACTAAATGATAGTCACCTTGAGATGCATGCGTTAAAGGTGAGCACTAATAACACTACTAGTGATGGGAAATGCCTTTAATTAGGGATCTGCTGTGACAAATGCTTTGCTTAAGCTCATGTTGTACATGGATGATGTCAGGATGGATTAAATGGCAAGATGCTTTGAAATCAACTTTTGTTTAAAGAAGTTTAGAGACATTATTTTGGCTCTTTGAGACTGAATGTGATACAGAAGTGGCCTCTGGAAATGGAGGAGCAGAAGACTTGATTGGATACTCGTGCTCTGAAATGATTGCTCTGTTGCTGCTATTCTTAATAGTGACAGTAGGTCCTTTCACAGGTTTTCTTTTAGGAGTGTTAGATGGTTTTTTTTGTTGTTGTTGTTCATCCCTCCCGCCTCCCCAACTCAACAACTTTCCCTTTGAGACAGCCTCTTTCAGCCCAAATAGGGAAAGATCAGTCAGTGATTATCCCAATTAAAAGCAATTAAAATGCAGAAACATGAAGTTGATAGAGGTGCAGTCTTCTCTTATGCTAACATCTCCACCTTTGATTTAGAAGCTATTTAGAGTCATAGCCCTAATGTCTCAATCTAGACTTGGATATCCGTATTTTATAGCACATGGTGTAGGACAATCCATTGGAGAAAGAAGTTAAAAATAATCAATGATACCTTGTAATGTGCCTTAACACAGGTAGGGATTAGGTAAGAGCTGCAGGTTTGCATAGACTGAGAAGTACTTTTCCTATTCACAGGTGCTTAAAAGGCTACAGGTCTCTCCTGTCCATTGAGACAGATGAAAAACATATCAAAGTTGATGGCCTTTTAAATGAAAGTATATCGAGCAGGGTACTGTTTGGATAACAAAAATGGGAGCAGGGAGGAAAAAACCCCAAAATCTTTGACTGTAGTCAACATAAATTTACAATACATAAGTGGGGTTTTTTTTAGTGTCCTGTTTAATAGAAAACAAGAGGACCTAATACAGAATGAAGGGAAGTGGCAGGAGTTCAAAAAAAATCTTATGAATTCTCAGTCTTGTCCTTGGTTGAATGAAGAAAGAAGGTGGTGGAAGCTGGTGATGTAATGCAGACTGTTGGTCTGATTTTTGTGTCAAGCTAAAACACATATGTTGACATTCGGTCATCAATTAAAATGAAGCTCATAATGTATTTGAAAGAGCAGGTTTGTACTCTTAAAAGTTTCACCTTTTAAATGTAATAAAGTATAATATTATTCCTTAAAATCAATGATACTTTCATTTTGCATAGCTGATGTGGGAGTTTTTCCCAAACTATAACTTTAAAGTAGATTTCTCTTGAAAAATATATCTGATTGATGTAAAAGGAATAATTAACTGGCAAAATTGCTGCATTTCCAGCTGAGCGAAAGAGGGGTCAGAGCTACTGAAGCTCTTCTCAGCCCTGAACAATCTGCAGCTGGTTTGGCCTCTCCTGGAGAAACCTGCCCAGTGAGAATGGATGGTATTTGAAACCAGGACATGTATTTTAGTATTTCGTTAATCCCGATTGCACGCAGGAGAAACTTGCCTGTATTTGACTGTGAATCATGAAGCATTTAAAATGAGTACTGCAGAGCTGCCCATATGGTGAGCCCCCAGAAAATGGGATGCAGCAACGTGGGCTGCAAAAGACTTGCATCAGAGATGACCAGGCTTGTCTGGGAGGTTCTTATTGATCACTTGGTTATTGGGTGCTGAAAAATACAGGGATAAACCTCAATTATTTTTTTTTTTCCCCTGTGAGAGAGTTATATTACGAACTCCCACCCCACTAGCCCCAACTCAGGCAAGTGTTTTCTTCTAACTGGTTTGCTCTGAGGTGCTCTCACAGCAATAGGTTACACTGTGGGTTGTGTTTTTTTTTTTTTCTTTTTTCTTAATATATTGGAAATCAGCAAGTAGTTGTCAGAGAGACTAATTCTAGACAGTCAGCCTGATGGTTATGGTTATGAAGAGCATGCTTTTGAAATTTTAACAGTTGGATATTATGTCATTTTTTTATTATTTTTTTTTTCTGGAGAGGTTACCTGCTTTATTTCTTGTGTCTGTAAGTCTTGTTGCTAAACCTAAGCACTGGAGGAGGAGAAGGAGAAAAAAAAAAAAAAACCCCAAAACAAAAACCATCACCAAAACCAGCACACTCTAAGCCAAAAAAACAACCAACCAACCAAAAAAGGCTTATTCCTTCTGGTGTGCTGCTGTGATGGGCAGAGGGGAGGCGTGAGGGTCTCTGTAATACAGTGCTTATTATCTACATTTCTCACCTGCAGTTTAAGGGGGAAAACACATATTGTGAGGAAAAGGAGAGAACATGAAGGAGCTTATAAAAATCTCAGTGCAAGTGAAATCTGCCTTTCAAGGCAGTGCCCCCAACCTCCCTGTTGTCCCCAGGGCCCATGTGCTGCTGAGTATGTGGTGATTCCAGCAGCTGAGGATGGAGCAAGGCTCCTGGGCTCCACCTCTACCCAGGTGTGTCTGGTGGTGCCAGGTGTCTCTCTGCTCTTCTGATTGCAGCTTATTTGCACCAGCTGTTACAAATTAGCTCCTCCATACTCTCTTTAAATGAAGAAAACTAAAGCTTTTTTTTTTTCCATCCTAAGTTAGTGCTAGGGAAGCTGTGAAGACCTGGAAATGAGGGCTGGTGGACACAGTGCAAGAGGCACCAGAGACATCCAGTTTGGGTAGGTTTTGCACCAGTTACTATAGATCTATTCTTGTTTGCTGTTTCTTTGGTTTTGAGCTGTAGTGTTGAGGAAGGACACGTTTATACATTCAATTATAATGGAGAATTGAGGAACCTTGAATTTTGCTCTTGTTTTAAAACGGGAGTTTGAGCTTCCTTGAAAATTTATGGTTAAATCCAGATTACTTTGCCATCTGCATTTTAACCCAAACAGTAACAGGCCACCCTGCTGTTGCTTGAAAAAAGTGCTTTTCTTCCTATTCCGGTTTCTTGTGTACTGTCTCATTTAAAAAAAAAAAAATCATACTATTTATCTAGCTCTGCTAAAATAACAATGCCCTGTTTGTAATTTGGGGAGTGTGTTTCAGCTCAATAGGCCTTGACAATTCTGAAGAGTGTTACCGCTCAACATATTTAGGTCTTTTATGAAATTTAAAATATAATAAATTACAGCTGTTTGTAGCTGTAAACCTCTCTTTGGAGTAAATTGGTGGGGAAAATCAACTGGTTTTCCACAATCTGACTTAATGTAAAGCATGGCCAGGATCCCTTTTGCTTGTACTGAGGTCAGGGCAATTTTTTTCAGTGTATTGCACTTCTTGACTACATAAGGAGCAATCCTGTCTAATCCAGTCCAGAGCGGGTCAGCAAATGATAAATTTTGTTTAGATTGCAAGCATACTGATTTTCACAGTTCATTTATAGAAGAATCATGCATCTCTGCCTTTGAAGATGCTCTGTTTGTTGAAGCCGGGTGTCTCTTGGCATACCAGTAAAATGTATGAGATGAAAAATGCTATTTTAGTGGCATAATATTGTGGAGATATTTTAAATGGGGAAATCAGACTCGTATGGTTGATGCAGAAACCATCATTTAATTTCTCAAATCAAATGTTATGATTTCATCCTGGTTTCTTAAGGCTTGTTGCAGTTACCTGGATGGTCTGTCCTGCTGGTCAAGATAGTCTGTTTCTAAAAACATGAAAACAGGGGTTTGTTTTGTTTTTTACTACTCATACTGGTGTTCTCACTGAGGGGGGGAGGACAAGCATCGGGGTGACCTTAATGTTTACTAGGTGCTGGAGCAGGTAGTAACCCTTGGTGGTCTTGTGGGTGCAGGACAGTAACGTTCCCCTGGGTGGTGGGACTATGTTGGTTAAAAATACACGTGCAGGATGACGTGCAGTTTTTACATCAAAAACTCATGACTAAAATGTTTGCATTTACTGTGATGGCTATTTCCCCCCCCCCGTATGGAAATGATAACTTTTTTGGTGGTTATGCTGCTGCAAGTGTAGTGCAGGTGGTTGTGTGTGTAAAGCTGAGGTTATGAGTGGGAGGAAAGCTCTCTTCAGCATCCTGGCTTGTTTAACATCTCAGTCAAGCGTGTTGATGTAGGTTGTAAATGACAATAAAAAGAAAAGGCTGTATGTGCATGTATGTTTTACTGGGGTAATTTATAAATGGGAGTAGATGTTGATCACATTTCTGCTGGATCACTGCTTGACCACCAGTACCTCTTTCTCCAGTGAAATGCATTGTGCTCTGGGAACATGCTGCTGGACAGTTAAATAATAACAGTAAAATGTTTGTTTTACTTCTAAAAATAAATACTTGAAAGAAACCTAGCAGAGTGATCAAGAGCTATTAGCATATGCACGATCACATACGTGCATGCACTTCAAGTCTTTCCCTTCCAGTGTTAAGATTAGTAGAAGATGCTTTATGTTCTTGCCTTTGGTATTTCAAATCTCAGCATCCAAATGATGTGGAAAATAGTGGTGAATGTTAACTCAGTCCTTCAAAAGTGTTAAGGAAAAATACATATTATTTTTTTTCTTTCAGGTTATTCTGTTGAGATTTCTGTCTGCAGTTAAATATTTTGTTGCAGGAAATTGTATTGTTCATAGCAATAAGACAGACCAAAGGGGGGTTTTTTAATAATTCTAAATAATCACTGCAATCGATATGCAATTTAAAGTCAGCAGGATTTATAAATGTAATGGTATGAGTAGTGCAGGATAATTATTATATAGGTAATTATTGCATATTATTGAAATACTGCTGGTTTAAAGGTGAGATTTATTTTTTTTCCTGACACTTCCACAGTAGTGGGGGAGAGCTGTGTTAACTAAGGATCCTCCCTAACTCCCTTTGGCAGTGGATGTCTCCTTGACCATATGTTTCTTTCTGGAAGCTTACTTTTAGCTGGTGAGGAGGGTTCTCTGGACTGTGATGTAGTTCAAGCCCTGGGTGATGCTTTGCGGTGATGTCAGGAGGAAACCTCACTTCTACAGGTGGGGCAGGATCTTGGGACTGTACTAAAAGAATTTTTTCTTGCTGTAAAGCATGTAAATCACATTGTACAGATTCTTATTGTTGCTTACCTAGCATAAAATAGGGCTTCCTTAAAACAGCCTCTATTAAAGAGGTCAGTACTATATTAACCATTAGCATTTATTGAGGTGGTGGACCATGCATTGGCTGTTAAGTCCCTTCATCAACTCTTCTCTGTGCCATCCCCTCTAAAATGTGGTCACTTGGAATACTAAAGGAGGTGATGGTTGCAGAGAAACCAGAAGATTCTTAAAAGTAACAGCTGGTACTCTTCGTTTCTTCTCCTGCTGCCAACTGTGGCTGGTGAGAAGGGTGATTCAAGGGCATGGTCGCAGAAGGGAGGCTGTTCCTGTGAAGGCAGCCCTTGGTTGCAGCCTTTTGACTGCTCTGAATGCCCAGAATGATGTAAAAAGAGCCTGTTGCTGGTCCAGTGTGGTGGTGGGACTCCAAGCCATGTGGTCAAGTCTACTTGAATGGAACTGAGACTGGAGGGAAGGAGCAGAGTTAAGTTCAGGCTGGAATCGGCCTTTATTTAACCTTTATCGTGTGTGTTGGGTTTTTTTTGTTGTGGCTTGTGAAATTTTTCTTGCAGTGGAATATGTGCCTGGATAATTGGTAGGCCACTGTTCCCACTTTGAATTACAAGAGCACATGATTATAAATACTTACCCTTGAAACATATGTGAACTTATTAAGTGCTAACAACTTCTCTGTCACGTTCATCTGTACTGGATTTAAGTTTCACTTCGTTGGTCCTTACAGTGGAATTGTTAATGATATCAGTAATTTCCTTTTAACCTTGCGATTTAAGAATATATTCCTTTAGAGTTATTAAAAGGCAATTGAAAACATTTGCATTGAAAACATTTGTGCCACGTCACAGGGGGATATATTTAAACATTGATTGAAGTTACAAGGAGAGAGTAGCCTTGTCACCTTTGGAAGTTGCCTGTTAAGTAAGCCCTAATTTTGAGGACTGGTATTAGCTTCTGGACCATTCAGGTTTGCATCTGGCTTTTTAGGAAAGCTCCTAATGTTTTTGTACATGAATTGGCATTTGTTATACACTAGTGCTGGCTCCAACTCTTCCCTTTCCATCTGTCCTAGTTCTTGCTTGTGTTGACTAAATAGGTTGAGTGTGTTTTTTGACTGTACAGATAAATGTATGAAATTGAGTATCTGCTTTGGGGTGTTTGGGTGGAAAGGATAAGTTTTGTAACTTTCGCTCTGCTCTTTTGTATGAGGGTGCAGGTAAATATCTGAATCAAATCACCTGTTAGCGTAATGGGTGTAATTTATTCGGCGTTTCTAAGTGTTTTCATGTAACTGTCTTTCTGATGAAGCTGAAGCCACAAGATATGAGGAACTCAAGCTTTTCCCCAAACCACAGATCAAACCAGTAGGTGAACATTAATCTCAGACTATCGTTTCCAAACAGTCTTTCCTGTGCGTGGGTCTTATGAACTGGACACTGTATATAGTGGTTTAACTCAATGGCAAATGCTGTTGAGCAGTACCTCACAGAATGTTCTGTGGAAGTCTCACTGGAGGGTGCTAGTAGTGAAGTTGATCAACTTATAGTAGAGGAAAAGGAATCGACAGCTAAATTTATTCCTGACTCCTAATTTGGTGTTTTTCATGTTTGTTCTTCCATTTGTGAGCAGAAATACTTGCCTTAGTAACTAACGTGTGGATTAACTGATAGATAAAAGGTTATGTTTTATGGAAGCTCTGCTGAAGGTCATACAGAATACGATCCACATCCTTGATTGTGTCGTTCCTTGCATTGTCTTCTGTGTCCAATGTCTCTTTAGTTTATGTAATAGGAAAGCTCTAGAAGTTAAAGGTGATGACTCAGATATTTTGTTATCGTCAGGGAGACAATTTGCAAAGTATCCTAGTCCAGCTCTTCAGGTAGATACGTGTTGAATGGAGAGGGTGTGTTTTGGGGTATGATTGGGGTAATATTTGCTATTCCCTGAAAATGAGATCCTGAATATTAAGTTGAGTGTAACTACTAGAGTGAGAGTGAGTACCAGTGAATGGCATTTGGGGAGAAAATTGTGTCACTGTGTTTATAGATGAAATGGATGCTTAAAAGATAATGCAAATGAGCAAATATGAAGAACTAAATGCTTAGAATCACTTTAAATGTTGAGTGCTGAAATATGCAGAAATATTGGCAATGTGCAAATTGGCTGTATAGGCTTGGTAAATATTTATCTTGTGGTCTGTGTAATGCTACTTATGAAAATCGCTTTTAACACATTAAGATCTCCAAGATCTGCAATGATGACTGTGAATTTTTAACCCTTTTAGAAGAACTCACACGTAGCTCACAAACTTTGTGAAGAGCTATTCTGTTTGGTTTTTTTTCATCTCTGGAAAGAGGAAGACATGGAGAGGTGAAGGAAGACAACGATGATCCATGGTGTAGTCAGGGATGCTGTAAGTTCCTGAGGTTTGCTGCACCTTTTCACCCATCCTGCCTATGTGAGGGGAAATGGTGTGTTAATTACTTCTGTGATTGAGTTGGTATCTGTAGATAGAACAGGGACCACTGCAGCACTTCATTTTAGTGCTAACTCTTCTTACCCTCTGGCCAGACACTTCTAGTCACCTGGCAGGACATCTGTGCTTCCCTGCAGATGGAGGAGTTGAGGGTGGTGGACATGGACTTGACTCTTTGGTCTCCTCTGGTGGACAGGTACAACACAAAGCTAAGCCTCTCTGCTGAACCACCTGCTGGGATTTTTCTTTTTTTCCTTTTTTTTTGATGAAGCCTGAGAACATTAAAACAAAGACGTGTTTGATTCTTCACTGAAAGTGAATTGATTTCTTTGGTTTATCTGTTCTTCAACCTGATTTAAAACAAACTCAAACAACTTTAACAGAGAGAGGTTTTATGTTTATCAGCCATATGGCATGCTGGCTTTTTAATGTATCAGTTTTTATCTCTCACATTTAATCTTTAGGATTTTTCTTACCTCTTTTGCCATTAAATTTAAATTTGGGAGCAAGCTGCTGAGGTCAGGAGGCTGCAGATGATGCTGCAATATTAAAAAGGGGAGGGGGAAGAGTTTACAGTAGAAATGAGAATTCCACCTAAAACTTTGCAAAATCAATTAGTTGAGGCTGAGTTGTGGTGGAAAATAAGCATTGCCACAAATGTGTTGGAGTTTTTCCCCACTTCCAAGCAATGCACAAGAAATAAGTTTTTAAGTCTCCTTTAAATGCAGTCATTGGTTTACAGGATAAAAAGCAAAGCTAAAGCTTGCAGAAGAAAAGGATGGTAAACAAAAATCATTTAGCAGCCAGGAAGGAAGAAAATATGGTTAAGAGTAGAGGTAATTTAAATAAATTATTTAATCCCTTCTAGGTTTGAAAGATTTGGGGATGATGAGTAAAAGCTTGAGGTGCCTAAGTGACTTAGCTGTCTCCAAGCTATAATCCTTAAGTTAAGGGAGACATACAGAGGATCAAGACACCTATCCCCCTAATAAAGCTTTAATTTAGCCTGCATCAGCTCTTTGCGTTTGTTCATCACAGGTCTGACAAATGGCTGTGCTGGCATCACCTGAGGAAGGAATAAATAGGCACCAGTACAGACTAAATCAGCATTGCTGCTGAAAAAGCATCTGTGTTGCTGAACCCTCAAATTTCAAAGTGATTCATTCTCTTTGGGGGGGAAAACCAGAACTGGTGTTCCCAGGGTTTGTAGTCCTTCATGTGAGATCTCCAGCTGTGCAGTCCCTGGGATCTGTTGGAGAGTTTAAGTGTATGTTTTTAGCAACACACACCACCTCCAGATAGATCTGTTGATTCTACAGAGATGTTCTAGGGATTCCTTACGTTTGTGGGCACATTATTAATGGTATACGAAAAGCCTCTATTTGTCTGCTGAGCTCCTTCCACCAGAGAAAAATACACATTTTTTTTGTTTGTTTGTTGTAGATTAAAGATATTAATGTTAGGGATGGGTCGGATGAGACTTTACCTGGAACTGTGCTTGGACCAGGGCTGGAGCCTGCAGAAGCTGTGGAGCCTGGTGCTGTGTACCTCTGAGCTCTGTTGCCTTCACCCGTTTGCAATGGAATTGTGCTTGCATGGCTGTCTTCTTGACAAGATAAAGGGCAGGGGTTGCTCATGTGTAAAGCTTCTCCCATTCTTGGACGTTTACTTGTTTGTCTGTTTTCTACTCTTGACTAAGCAAGAGTTTTGTTTTGTCCCAGAAGTAGCCAAATTAATGTAAGCTGGAGTTATTTTCCTCTTTTCCCTCCCTGCTTTTGAGGGAGAAGCCTCTGCCTTCTCGGAGAGTGTTGTTCCTCTTGTCTCATCTTTCCTGTTCTGAAAATTCTGTTGACATTGTAGTGGAAAAGGCAATGAAGCCTTACAGAGAACCAGCGAATGATTTGTGGAATCAAATACAATTACTGGAGCAGTTGCATATATACAGTAGGTTTTCCTTTTGTATGTTTAGCTTAATCTGTTTATAGATCTTGCAGTTCATCAATTTCTCACTATAACTGTTGTAACTATTGGACTCATGTTGACTATCTTTGCTATTGTATTGCTAGAGAAAATAAAAATCTGTATGGCTTTGGTAAAGAGCTGTGCTTTTAAAGCTAATGCTTTAAAAGCTGTAGTTTAGTCAGTCTACTTGAGCACCTTTTTCCCTGGATAAGCTTAGAATGCAAACGGAAGTGGTTTTCCATCTAACCTATTCTTCACATGAAGAAAAAGTAGGGCTTCTTCCCATTTTTTCCTTTGGAGAATAACAAAAGATTTTGGGTTTTGCTTTGCACTTTGTTTTGTATGAAGTTCTTCCCTGGCACATAACTACGGTTTGCACACAAAAATCCACACACTAGAAAGTTCCAATATTTCATCAGGTGCACTTGTAGACCAGAAAGCCCTTTTGCAGATCTGTCCTTTTACAAAACAGCTGAAATGATTGAATCCTCATCAAGAAACACACCACCCTCTTCAAAAGCACAGCCCCCAGGCACCCTTGGTCGGACAGGTGAGTGGTCCCAGCCTCTCCATGAACTGGCCCCTTTGTGTCCACCATGGTGAGTCCTGTGCCCTGTCCTGGTGTTTGACAGCACTGTTGTGCTTCCTCTCGAAGTAGCAATGGTGGTATTTCGTACCTCTCCATAAGGTACTGGGGACCAGAAAAGGATTGTGGACTTTTCTCAGCTTTTTCCATGTTTTCTTCAACAGCTTTGAAGAGGAGTGTAGTGTCTCTCATGTTTGTTATTCATTCAAGTCTCAGCTTTGATGCAGCTTAATCAAGACTGGTTGTAAGACTTTAAGATTCTGACCTTCTCTGCATCATGTCCCAAGAAGACTCTTGACTAGATCCATTGTTGGTCGACTGATTTATTTTCAGATGAAAAATCCTAACCATTTATCCCGGGTCATCTGTTTTCTGACTGGAACAACTGCAGTACTTTTACTCATTTCTACAATTATTTCCAATGATTGTGAAGCTGCTTCTTTGTAGTCAGGCTCCACTTAGAAACCATCTCCTGCTTATGCTGCCAGAGCTCAGAAGCTGGGCTTACTGTGCAGATGTTCCATGTCATGCAAGGGAAACACCAAGGAAGACAAGTATGGCACTTGCCTCCTCCACTAAAACGTACCCAGTTTTCAGGGTGTGGGTGGTTTTCTTTTTTTTTGAGGGAAGTTTGGGGGGCTTTTTTGGCTTTTTGCATTGGTAGGAGGGCAGAATGACAGTACTTGAGAGGCAGCTGTCCCACGTGTATCTTAACTTGAAAACTGATTTGATATCACTTGCTGAATGTACTCCAGAATTATAAAAGTTGTATAAGCTCCTTATCTGAAGTTAAGCAGCTTAAGGAAGTTGCAAAGCTCCACTACCTCGTGCTTCTGCTGTTAAGCTATTTTAACACATGGTCTTCTCTTCCCCAGCATCTGAACATCCTAATGTTAGAGATTTTGATAACTTGCATAGTTAACTGCTCATGGCTGTGTGGTATCCTGAGAGAACGAAAAGCTCCCAGACCTTTCATGTAGTTGTGCTTAAAAAATTTTTTTTTTAAAAAAATCAGTGAAACTGATGGAAAACACTAATCAGGTTTAGTCTCAACAAACCTTAGGTTTTCTCCAGCCTGCTTTGGTTCTGAGATGGACTCTCAATTGCGTAATGCAGAGTAGGCATGAGTTCTGGTCTGAGTCATTTGATCCCCTTAAACTCCTCATCAGGTGTCTGTGCCTTTCTGGGAACTTCAGATATTGTCATGGTAGAAGTTTCCGGCTGCTCCCTGAAGCTTTCTACACTATACTGTGTAAAGAATTGTGTGTAAACTTCAAACATATATATCACTAATAACACAGACATATTTTTGTGTCCAAGGATGCTCTCTTTCCAGCAGATAAGTCTACAGTGACACTTCTAACTGAACTAGGCTTGGGATTTTTAGTTGATGCATACAACTTCGTCCAGGAGGGGAAAATCATATTTTTCTCCGCAGGTATCTTAGCAAAATAAGCAGAAGAAAATAATCTCTCTTATCCTTGTGGCCTCTTACAATACTGTAACAAAGGGAGTCTTCTCCCAGACCTTGTTTCTCTGCAGCAGAGAGGGAAGGGAAGGATCAGCGTGTCCATCGTATTTTCAGAAAAATTTCAAGTGGATCAGTCCGGGAAATAAGCACTGCAGACAGTTAAAGGTCTACAATTCTAACTTAAATTTCCTTGAATTCTAAATTTGCAAGGATTTTTCCTTTCTGAAAGACTCAGTAACTTGTCCAGTAAGCCTAATTAAGGTGGTAACGAACATACCATTTTTCAGGTTAATTTATCTGTATACTTCCTGGGAAGTAGCATTACAGAGTGATTTGAATTAGCTAAATGTGAAAGGAAGTTGTCTGAGGTACAGCATGTATTGCAAGTGTATTTTTATTTGCACAAAAAAAATTAATATTGCAATGATGTAACACACATTCACACTTTATATATGTCAAATTTAATGAATTCCATAATGAACTAATGGAAATATGACATGTTACTCTGAAATGAGGGGTAGGAAGAAGTGCCAGTGTGTGTTGTGTATTTTTTTTCTTATCTTTTTGTCCCTAATTAGGTAATGTTTTGCTTTGGCAGCAGAAAATACCATGAATTTCTTCTCAGTCACTTTATAACTGCCTTTTGCCATCACTTGCTATTGAAGTCTCAGGGTTACCATGCAAAGTCACGCCTGATCTTTGGGTGAATGTTCGGAGGAAACAGCCAACCCCGGTTACCTGGAGGAGACTGTGTGAATCATCACATCGCCTAGGTTGAAAGGGACCTTAAAGATCATCTAGTCCAACCATCAACCTAACTCTGACAAAAAAAAAATAAATCACTAAACCATGACCATGTCAACCCGTCTGTTAAATACCTCCAGGAATGGTGCTTCAACCACTTCCCTGGGCAGCCCGTTCCAATGCTTGATAACCGTTTTGGTGAAGAAATGTTTCCTAATATCCAATCTAAACCTCCTCTGGTGCAACTTGAGGCCATTGCCCCTTGTCCTGTCCCCTGTGACTTGGGAGATGAGACCGACCCCTGCCTCTCTACACCCCTCTTCAGGTAGTTATAGAGCACGAGAAGGTCTCCCCTCAGCATCCTCTTCTCCAGACTGAACACCCCCAGCTCCCTCAGCCTCTCCTCATGAGACTTGTGCTCCAGACCCCTCACCAGCTTTGTTGCCCTTCTCTGGACCGGTTCCAGCACCTCAATGTCTTTTTGTGGTAAGAGGCCCAAAACTGGACACAGTACTTGAGGTGAAGCCTCACCAGTGCCAACTACAGAGGGACAGTGACCTCTTGGGTCCTACTCACCACACTGTTCCTGATACAGGCCAGGAGGCTGTTGGCCTTCTTGGCCTCCTGGGCACACTGCTGACTCATGTTCAGCTGATGGTCGACCAACACCCCCAGGTCCTTTTCTGCTCGACATGGTCCATGTCTCGGCAGAGTTGGTTTCTCCCCCTGCCTCCAGCAGCTACAAACCACATCCTCCAGTGCTGGCTTTAGCCCGTGTTTATTTTATAAATGCAGGCAACTGTAATTCTGGGCGTGCTTGTTATTTATCCAGTTCCTTTGTGAAACCCCCTGAGTCCTCAGTGATGTATTATTCTGATACATTCCATCAGTTTTCTCTGCATTGTGTGGAAAACTTCTGAAAAATACAATCCTTTGTTTCACTGGGATATATTTTACATATGATAGACTTTTCTAACTAAAAGAGGCTGGTATTTCTAGAAACGAAATCCCAGCAAGGCTTTATCATCAGTTGACAAAGTTCTATTATGGTATTCTCCCTTTCCACCAAATTAAATATATGTAGATCCAATTAATATTACAGGCATGTGAAAGAAGTCTTGAAAGCCCCTTTAACATTAGGCTTTGAAAAACCTGCTTCCTAGAGTTTGTGTGTGGTCAGGTGAATTTAATGGTCTTGTAGTGGAAAAAAAAAAGGCTTCAAAAGCTTTTGTAGAATTAAAGTTACTTTTTATGACTTGCACATATGCGTTGTAGGCAGAGCTTTAAGTACTCCTGTACAACGTTCTTTCTAGATGGTTTTATGCTTTGTGGGTTTGCTCTAATACCACTTAAAGCCAGACGTACAATATTCTTTAATGCTGTATTTCAGCATAAGTTCCCATTTTCACCTCCCCTCTCCTGTGCAATGAGGGATGCAGAAGTGTCACAAATATTTCAGTAATTGCAGCATCTTTTGTGCCATGTGTCATTAATCTGACTGTTCAAATTCCCTATTCAAATTAAAACAACCTCACTCTGCGAGGACAAATAAGAACCCATCTAGTACATGTGTTGAGAGACACATGCCCATTCTTCACAGAGGATCTTCCCTCTTGATGAGGATAACTCCAGAAAAATGTAACGCAGAAATCTTGATTTCTGTGGGAACATTTGGATAGTGCTAAGGGATGCTCCCCAGGCTCTTAAAGGATTAGGAAAAATCCTAGGACTGTCCAGGAGCCTTTGACTGTACCACAGGAAAATACAAATGCAGTGACAGATGGAAGTTGTGTAGTGTGTCCCTGCTGTAGCTGTTCAAAAAAGGTTTCTGTTGTCTTCTGGCCTCTTCCTTCCTTTCCTGGCTCAAAACACAGGTGTGTTGTTAAACCGTATAAACAGTTTCCACTCAGTGCTTTAAAGGAAAAGTGGCTGTGAATCTTGCTAAAGGCAGTAAAGCAGCTTGGCTGCTTGTAGCCCACTGGAGAAGGGTTGAGCTTTCTGATTCATTGGGTTTATTGGTTCTTAAAGAATTATGAATTTATTTAGTTTGAGGTCATTTCTGGAGAAGTGCTTTCTCTTGGTCCGCAGCACATGATTAATTGTGAGAGCAAGACCGAGTGCATTAAGATGTGAAGTGAGCCTTGGAGATCCAAAAGAAAAACAGCATCTTCTGGGGTCTGGGACTTGTTGCTACTTTCCTGTTAGACACAGCAGAAAAGAACTATTCTTCTGTGAGGAAGAGGTAAAGCGGTGTGTGGGAAGTGGAGGTTTTTGGTTAGCGGAGCTCCTGAATCTATATTTCAAACTTCCTTTTGTGCCATGAATGATTTCAGAACAAGATTACTATTTGGATGAAATAACTCCTAAACCTCAAAATTAAACGTGGGTTTGATTCTGCATCCCCCCACTGCCAGAAGCTCCACGTGCTCTCTCTGTAGGACTCTTCTGCAAGTTTGTTTTCCTGCTAGAGCATTTTGTATCAAGGTACACTTAATATTTTACAAACCAATTAACCTCCCTCCCCATCGTCTTTTCCTTCCGTGGCTTTCGAACCTTTGTCAGACAGAGATTTCCTAATTGGAATTTAGCTCTTAAATCAAGAGATTGACTTTTCAGTACTTTAGATATTCTAGGGTTCATTGCTGCTGAATGTTATCTTATCGTAGCTCTCTGTTCCTTCCAGTTGTTTTGTTTTTGGTTTTGTTTTTTTTTTTTAACTAAAGCTATCAAACTTATCCAGCAAAGCCCACGTAGTCTTTATCACATCTAACCTTCTACTGACACTTAAAGAGATCTTGCTAAGTAATTTAAACACTGCTTTTTGTCAAGCCTTTTTCTTTTTTTTTAGCCTGAAAATGAGGCCTCGTTATGTGGGAAGGATAAATAAATAATTCTAGTACTTTCTTTACTGTTTTTTGCTGCCATAGATAACTGTGGTTGCATGCGTTAATTTTGGGATAGACTCTGATATTCCTTTTTCAATATCAATTAGTATCAGTTGATAGTGAAGTATCAAACTTCAGTTGAAAGAAGTATCAGTTGAAATTTAACCTCTAGTAATCTGCATTTTTCAAATCATTGTTTTATGCTAAGATTTAGTTTTCTGTCTGGAGACAGGAGTAACAAGGATATTCAAATATTTATAATCTCTAAATTATGCCAAACTGAGATTTCCTGCTGTCATTTCCTTGTTCATCATGTTTTCTCCTTCTCTCCTTTTACTTTCCATCATAGAGATCTGGATACTCCAGTGGCGAGTTAATGAAGCAAATGTGTATCTAAACTAATGATGGAATTGATTTTGCAGTAATGAAGTGGAGCAGGGGTGTGTGGGGCAAAACAGAGAAAATGAGGAGTAGGAAGAAGTGGGGGAGTGTTACAATAAAACAAAAATAATAACTAAAAAAAAGTGATCTTAATATTAACTATAAAATGGTTCGATTCAGTGAAACAGTACACTGTCATGAGCAAGTTAAATCAGCTAAATTAATCAACTGAACATCTGTAATGGCTTTATCATATTCTCTAACGGGTATTACTCTGCTTGTTAGTTCGGTTTAAGTGTTTTTTCTGTTACGATCTCACTTTGGGATTAATGTCTGTGCTTTTAAAAGTCTCTCTTTGTCTCTGCAGTTTAAATTTGGCTGAAATGCAGTATTTGAGTTTTCGGGCAATATCTTATACTTTCTTTAAAAAAAAACAAAAAAACTTTGCATAAAAATATTTGAGCATTTTATTTCTATTTGCAAGAGAGGAATGTCTCTTGGGCTAAATAACAAAGTGAAACTTCATAGACATCAATGCAGATTAAGCTGCCTTGGTCTCAAATAGGAAATAGAAGGGGGGGGGCGAAAAAAGTACTGAAATGGGTTCAGCTATAACCATTCAGCTGTGACTTTGAGCTTTTCTTTTCCTTTCACATCAGTGCTCTGTGCTGCGGGGGATTATTTCCTTGCGCGTGACTTCGAGTGAGATAATCAGAGACAGGACAGATTAAGGGTACCTGTGGCCATATCTCCTGAAGCTCAGTTCCTTGCTAAAATTGGTGAATTCTTCTATCCTCCATTCCCAGGCTATAGATATTTCAAAAGAATGAAAAAAGGCTGGTAAGACTATATATAAAATGTAAATTTCACACTTGGTACTACTGTTGTTTTTTTCTCTCTCCTTGTTTACCTCTATACTGGAAGACTGTGCCATTTTGCCCTCTTGGTGTTTTACTTGTTGGGAATTAATTTTTCTTTACCAATTCAACAGAAGCAATTCTGTGATTCTGTGGTCTCCAGCTGGGGTTGGAGAATGTGGGGAAATGGGGCTGGTCCTTCAGCTCGCAGGGTGGGACTCTGATGGCCTGTTCCACCGGTGCTGTGTTTGGCTGTTATCTTCAACCATGTAAGATGGTTTGATGTGAGTTATTTCCTGTGAGCCTCGACGTAGAGCACCGTGTGTGACCCAGTCTTACACTGACCTTCTCCATCACTGGGGGCAGTTTGAAGGATGCACTGAGCTTTGGAGCAGAAGACTCTCCAGAGGAGCTTCTTGCTGTTGGCTTCTGCACCCAAAACTCCTCTATGTCTTGGATCTTATTGAGAAAGCAACTCAATGCTATCTACCTTGTGCATATTGGTTTAATGCCTGTTCTACTCAGAGATCGAGGTGTTGCTGACCTTAAAACCAAGGATTTCCTGCTGGTTCAGTGATGTATGTGACACCTCATCCTTGCCCATCGTGGCAAAAAATGTAGATGTCTGATAGCTAAAGGTGAAACAACAAAGGATCCTCTGTGTTCACTAAAGGCTTCTTCCTCTGCTTCATCTGTCTGGGAGGCAGAAAATAAGCTGTGAGGGGGGGGTCTGTCTCGGGTCAGTTTGCCTGTGGGTCATCTCTTCCCCTTGATTTGCTTCTGTCTGGGGGGTGGAAAAAGAAACCTGTGTGTGAGGCTTATGGAGAGAAGAGAAATATTTCATCACTGCTCATGTGGAGCAATGTGTCTCACCAAGTTTGCATCAATTTTATGTCAGTTTTGGTCTGGGGAGTTTTTCTTGCTGATACCAGTCAAGAAGAAACAAATGTATAGTGTAAAAGTAAAATGTTAATTTTATATTACACCTATGTTTAAGTGTAAGAATGTGCCAGAGGACCCATGTAGGGTGCTGCCATCTGCTTTAGAGCCATGTAATACAAGTGTTTGGATTTTTGATGTGTTATCTTTTGTAATGACTCCCTGTTAAGTTATGTGAAAAGCTGAATTAGTGGTTAAAAAACAAAGTCTCTCAGAAAACCTGAGCTTCAGAAATCCAAAGTGTACTGCGGGGAAGGCTGTCCTTTCTTGCTAGGAAAGCCTGCATTAAAATGTATTATTAAAGCCTTTAAAATATGAAGTCTTGGAGGCATTTTCCATTTAAAAGCAAAATTGAGCCCAAGTGGTTGTGGGAAGCCACAAGCTTGCGGTGGCCTTTGGATGGGAGAGGTTCAGGTGAAGCCCAGGCACTTGGAGGCTCTTCTCCTCATATCTCTTGGGAATTTTTTTTCCTTGTGCATTGGAAAAAACTGTATTGCTCTTTCTGGAAAATGCTTGATTAGTGCAATACACAGGGTGTGTTTTAAGTTTTGGTTGAATGTTTTAGGTGACTAAAGAAGATGTGGTTGGGCATTGAGGTTTTCTTGCCTGTATTATTTGAGTTATGAATCTAACAAAAATGATGTTAAAATTTAACATTGTTTCCTGTAGATACTTGAGCATTAATACGAGTCTTCTGGAGGGAGGAAGGAGAGGATGAGAGCGAAGGGATTTTTCTCCAATTGTCTGTTTAATAATCTTTATTAGATTGTTGCATATAACTGGTTTTTAGATATGTGTATATATAGCTAGCTGTAAATGTTTGTGTGTGTGTATATGTATGTAGATGTACACAGCTAGCAACATATTTTGCTGTTTAACCTATAAAATCTATAATTGCATTTTTCAAACCCAAAGTGTACTGACTGTTTAATTTGTCAGCTATAAGGTTATTAGACATAAAATGCTTTATGGTGTTTTCCAATCTAAGTGATTCCATGATTTTTCCCGTATGTTGCAGTTTAAATTCTTGGTGTAAGGAGATTGAAATTGAGTTTCTGCACAGTCTCCTGTAGTGACAGAGAGTAGAAAGGCTAGAATGTACATTTTAATGAATATTTTGGGGACTAAGAGCATCAATATTTGTTATAAGACGCTTTGTAAATCAGAGTACCTTCTTTATCAGGAAAAAGTTGAAAATCTGTTCCAGGTAGTTAAACACAGGAGCCTGTCCGTGTAAACTTTGGTACTGGCTGGTGTTGAGGGTATTTGTGTGTTGAGTTTTGTGTGATTTCGAGTTGCTACACCCTAACAGAGTAACGTATTGTCAACACTTTTTAAGTGGAGTGATTACATTGTTGTTTTCTCTGGTGGCATTTAATGGTCTGTTTGTTGTGAGGGTTTTTGTTTTGTTCAATTTTTTTAATCTTTCTGTGTTGGGGAAGGACTTCAGGAAATGCTTGGAGTTTGTGTTGGGTCTTTTCTTTTGGTTTTGCTTGATGACAGCCTCTTGTCACTCTGGAGCAGTTCTTTGTTCCCTGGAACTGCCTGAATTCCAGTTTTGGGGTTTGAAGCCAGTTCAGAGATAGAATGAGTGATTGTCTCTTGTCCTATACCCTGATTTAGTGTAGATACTGTACTTCTATCTGGGAGAAACCTGAGGGATAACGACACATTCTGCTTATAAAATGATATTTGAACTAGATGGTATTACTGTGGGCAGTAGGATTATTGGAAATTCAGCAGTCTTTAAAATTTTGATGAAGAGGGAGCTACTGACAAATAGCCGTAGGAAACCCTTGGAGCCAGGTCAGCAAACCCTGATCAGCATTCCAGGGGGTGCCTGGACAAATGAGGTGATGCCCTGCGGGGGGGTGGAAATTAATGCTGGCTGGGACAAAGCAGGATGGAGGGATCGACTTTGTTTCGGCCAGGGAATATCAATGCGAGATTATGTATGCAATGGAAAGGGATGAGTTATATCTGGACAACCGTGCAGGATAAAAGAAGTTTTGGAAGTTATGATTTGCAGGAGGTGGAACTAAAGGTGTTTTGAAAGAAACCAGAGGCTGTTCTCCATATGTTAATACAAAGGCTCTTTATGTGGGAATGAGGAATGGCTAATAAAAGTAACCCTAACTACCAAAAGTCAGTCATATTTTCAGAGATTAAATATTGGCTCATCAGGAACATCTCTTGCCACCCCAAGGCTCCCCGTGCTAATGGTCAGCAAGTACCCTGGGAGCCCTGGAGAGCTGGTAATACAAATGCAGACATCCTAGGCATCTGAGCTATGGAAATAAAAATCAGATGGTCAGGTCTTCCCCTTTCTCCCCGCACTGCAGTGACGCAAGATGTAGTTCATCCGACTCCAGATTTGACTCTTCCAGTAGCTTTGATTTATTTTTCATAATCCTAGAGCCTTAGATTATTTGGAAGTGATTTCTGACATCTTGTCATTAAGGGTTCAAAGAATTTCTGACCCCTGAAGTACCTGTCTTGGAACGCCTAGTTGAAGGTGATGACCCGTACATGTTATCAAAAGGGTGTCTGAAACTGGTGAGTTACAGGGTAGAAGCCTCAGGCATACAAATTATAGGAATAGGGGCCTGAAAATAACAGAGGAAATACTTTATTTGTGACAGGTCACTCTTGTGGAAGAAAAAAAATAAGGCTTTTTGAAGTTAGTTATTGGTTTGAAATACTGTTATTCCAAGAAAGGAAGAATTAATGTACAGAGCACAGGCCGTGTCATCAAGGGTGCATTGCAATTTTAATATTACAGTATGTTAATCATAGGGTTTGAAATGCAAGAGGCTCTTGCACTGACGTTCTGTACATGAGTTGGGAGCCCATTTAATAATCTACTGAAGTACAGATATGATCTCTGTAACGGTAATAAATGGAGTTATTTAAAGTAGCAGCAGAAGTTAGCTTTTGGTGACTACTGGTGGATATAAATATTTATATATTTAAGCTATAATAGGAATTTTAAACTTTTCATTGCACTACATAGACAATATTCTTTATTATTATAGGAAAAGGAGTTTTACCAAGAAGTTGCAGCCTGAAAGCTTTGGTATGCTGTCAAAATTGCCCTTTCCTCCCATGTGATTTGGAAGTCCGATTTAGGCACAGAAGATAAGATTTTACTTGGAAGCTGGCAGCGTACTCCATGGTAACTGGGACACACAGTCCGTTTGCAGATGAACACTGCAGCAGACCTACCAGTCCGCATCCCTATCGGGGCCACCCTCTTTCCACTTGAAATCAAATGTCTTGGCTGATGCCTCTGTGGTTAATATTGCCATAGGAGGTGTTTTGCCTAATAGATGTCTTAATTCTATTTATTCTGTGAGTAGAGGTCTTGGGTTTGTTTTTTTTTTAATACTAGCAGCTTCTGTAACTAAAACTTTTCAAAATACTAAGGAAGGAAAACAAACTATGTTTGTTTGTTTCTCATAAACTGGGTAATCACAGGCCATGCCTGGCTGGACAGAAAAAACAAACAGGAAGGAGATAAGTTTTTAAGGTCTCAAGAGTGAACTTTTGTCCAAATCTGCTTTGTCTCATGAACTTTGATATTTATGAATGTGTGGATGTTTCCTAAGTAACACAGAAAGAAGCAAATAATTCTCTTTGAATTTAGTATCTGTATCTTGAATTTGGAAGCTTAACATACTTTATCAGGGAAACACTTGATTATAGCAACACCAAAAATAGGCATAACTTAGTTTTTATTGACAGAAACTAAACATATCATCAAACTTGATTCACCATGTTCAGAGTAAGTCCTTCATGTACGTTGGGTTTGGAGTTACTTGATAATACTTAATATCTTTAAATTGTCTCACGTAGTGGATTAAATTAAAAAATTAAAAGAGATTCTGGTCAACATTCCCCTGTAAGCTTAGGGCAAAATGCAAAGCTGACTCTTTTGTCAAGTGTTCCCATGGGTGTCCCAAAACTGATGGAAGTGGCCTCTCTCCACGGATGGTGCAAAGCAACGGCCTCTGGCTACATTTAAAGAGGGTCTTAGTTTGTTGGTAAAGAGTTGTGGAAGGTCGTCTTAAAATAAAGTAGGATTCCTGAGGACTGTAAGATAAATGCCATTTCTTAATTATCTTCTTTTTGCAACTCCAATGCTTTTCTTGACATGGAGTAACTCCCTGTGGCAAAAGGCTTTGCTGAGTCCTAGCTTTCCGTAGTGGTTATAGCTTTTAAATGGAAGAACTGCAGATATAGAGGTCAGTAAAACCTGTTGGTATTTTCAAAGAGGATCTTAATGTTGTGACAAATAAAAAGTATAAAGTAGAGATGGTCTGTGACACTGTAGAAAGATTAGTCTACAGGGAGGGTGGGCATTCAGTTACTATAAATGTTCTTTGTTCCAATGGGAGAAGGAGGGACTGGTGTAGGACTGGGGAAGATGCTCTGGAAACCAGAACTACCTGTGTGGTCCATGCACTGTAGAGATTTAGATCGAGTGCTGCAAAGGATGGATGGGCAGATGAAATAGGGGACTGTGGCTGAAAGAGTTCAATAAATGCAGTGAGACAAGAGAACTTGTAATAAAACTCTCCACAGAAGAGTTGCTGGTTTTTCTATTAAACTTCTGTAAATTAATTTCAGTTAAGATGATGCTTTTAACTAAGTCTCTGCTAATGACACACTGGAGATTACTTTAATTCTACTTAGTGCTTGGTAATGGTGGAGTTTCTCTAAAACTTTCTTCCTCCTTTCCTGCTCGCAGTCCAGCTTCATCAGGATGATTTGTCTATTGTTGGTGTCCCTGTAGGGAGGGGAAGGCTGAGGAAGAGCCACAGGCAGCCTCACAACTGCTACCTGCAAAGGCTGCTTCCTAATGAGTGGTGCTACCATCCAGCTGTGGAACAAAGATCTAATGAGACCCCAAAGGAGTCAGAGCAACCACAATTTTCCTTGGAGCACCATTTTAAACTTTTCATTGGAACAAGCTACCAGTATTGCTTAGCTGTTTTTTAACTCTATTAATTTTTATGCTTCTTTAGTTTTAAACTAGTCGATTCTTATTTATTTGCAGCCTTTCAGGTGTATTAGATGTATTTGCATTTTTTTTTCATAATAATGGTGCCTGTAATATTCAGTAGTTCCTCTGTGTTTGATTTTTCTCAAAGCCTTCCCAATCTCTACCGTTAAATTGGTCAGATATCTTAATCTGTAGGTTTTCCTGTTGGATGATGGTGGAGTCGAATTAACTATTTACTTCAAGTGACAGAAATCTCTTCGAAGCTCTCATGTTGAGCTCTCATCATGAGTACCATCACACTGGTACCATGTCTGTGTTAGTGGAACAAATAACAAATATAAATTTGATTTTAAAATAACAATAATAAAAATAAAAAATATATATGGTCAACTGGCATTGGGTAGATCTGCCTTTGACTTGGTATTTCATAGACCTTTAGCACTTGAATTCATCTTGGATTCATCTCAACAGAGACAGATCCCAGAGAACTGGGATATCTTGATATCGCAGCGAAGTCTAGAAATCAGCTAGTATGGCAGGAAGACCAGTTTATAAATTATGTGCAAATCCAATACTATACTAAGTAATTTTTCACAGTGATTAATTTCATTTTGAGGGAAACGAGAAGTGGCTATTTTCAGTCTCTCCCCCTCCCCAATTTAGAAATGGGCTTCTTGAGGTTGTTGAGGCATATTCCACACTGATCAGTGCATCTCATTTTTATGATGCCCTGTGGAGACAACTTTATCATTAACTAGAGTGTTAATCTCCTAATTCATCAAGATGAGATTGTAATAATTCTTTCCCTTGGAAAAGATATGGTGACCTCTAGTGTCAGTACATTGGTTTATTTTCTGTTTTGTGGTTTGTCATCAATACAGAAAAATAAGCTCTCAGTCTCCTGAGTTCCAGGAATTTCCGATTAATTTAGGCTTGGTGATTCTACAAATTCCTGCAGCTCAAACTCAAGGAACTCAAGGTTTAACTTGAATTTGTCAGACAAATCTGACATGTCCCATTTCTATATATAGAAATAAAAATTCCACCTTTGGGAAATAATTTTTTTTTTTACATTTGATTCTGGGTAGTAAAAATTAAGGTCACTGAATAAAATTACTGACTCTCGAACCTTTCCCAAACTTTCTATTTCTTTCAGCTTTCTTGTCTATCACTTGCTACATTATATGATCTGAAAGTTCATAGGTTTTGGAAAGCTAATTTTGAAGGAAGAAAAATCAAGTTGATTTCTTTTTTTATATGTGTCTGCTTTCATCCTACATAATTAGTTTGGCTGGTGGATTTTTTTTTTTTCTCACTTATCCTGGGTTGTCTTCAACAGACTTTTCAGAGGAACTCGTGAGAGGTTACTGATCTCTGAAAGTCAAAGAAATGTATGCTAAAGAAATCCCTTGTTTTCTCCTATTGTGTTTGCACCACTTCCCAGGTTTGCTTTCTTACTGTTTTGAAATATCTTTGACTTCTTCTCCTGAAACCAGAGTGCTGCCTAATACTAGGAAGGTTTCCAATTTTGAAAATATATTTCCTTTTACATATTCTGCGGGTGTTGCTTGCTTTGTTTCCTTACCATCTTTTTCCAGTCACAGAGAGCGATGCTTGTCTTTATTCTTTCTAGCCTTTATATATAAAGTGCTGAATTTCTGTAAAGGTAATTTAAGTCCATTTATTTCCAAAAGCACCAAAATGATGATGTGGATCTGCCCCTTTGCTTCTGCAAAAGGAGGGGGAGGTAAAATTTATTCTTTGCAGTTTATATTCCATTACTCTCCATTTGTAAGATGAGACATTTTTGAAACATTACAATCAAATGGCAAGGAGCTGGGAATTTTTTTTTTTTAATACTCTTCCTCTCTTCTTTCTGCATGTGGGTGATCTGAAAAACAACTAATATCTAGATTTTAAGGTGACAAAGATGCTCAATGTTGTCACCCGATGTTGAATCCCTGCATTGGCAGTGAGTAGCTCTGCAGATTGTTTCCGTGTGCTTAAATCATAGAATTATGTGTATTATGATAAGTAACTCACTGCAACTGATCTAATGTAATGGATTTTTGTCTGTTACCTGGGATGGGGATCTAATTTTCAGATTAATACCATTTTTTAAATTAATATTTCAGTAAAACTTAGCTGCTGTGGTACTTGTTGCTTTGAAAATGCTCCAGAAATCAACCTTACTGCAGTGCCAAATATTCACTGAGGGTTTGTAAACAGCCTAAAACCATCCTCTGACTTGGCAGAGGTGACCCCAGTGCCGATGGGGAGGGCAGGGGAGCCCTCAGTAGGCTGGGGTCAGCAGGGAAAAACCTCCTTTTAGATTACTTTCTTTAATGGGAAGGCTGTTGCTCAAAAATGAGCTGAGGAAAAATGTCAAGAATTTTGTACATTGGTGTCTGCTTGATGTTAAATCGGTGTGTATATGACTTTGCAGCTTCCTTTGTAGAAGACTGACCTGTTATTGAGAGTAAGGATATGTTTACCAGGCTTCAGGCTATAAACTTGAAGTGTCTATAAACTATTAAGTGTCATGTTTTAAAAATGAAATTTTGGACTATCCAGGAATAAATCCTGCATTAGTAAAATCTGACAGAACAGAGATAAAATAAAGCATTCAAAGTAATTTAAATCTTACAAGGTTAGCTGGCTGGTAACCACCATTCTCCCTTAGATATTCAAATTTATTAAAATATAATGCCGGCAGAGGTTGGGATGTGTCTTTATCATTTTGTACCACATCTAAAACTTTTCAATTTTTTTTTTTTTGAAGTTTGCACCAAAGCACTTTTTTCTGGCCTGAAACAGATCTATTGTGTGCTGCTTTGCCCAGAGCACTTAAAGAACAAAATCAAATTAATTTAGCTTTTCCATCCCCCCCCTCCCTTCCTTGTAAGACTGTGAGAAAGCTGACATATCGGAGTGACCTACTTCAGTATTCCTGCTCTGCCTCCTCCCCTCCCAGCCATCCCCACTTCTCAGGGCTTCAGCTATAATAATAATAATAATAATAATATCTCTGGGTTCCCTAGGCTCTAACGGTGATGCTTAGGCAGGATTTAGCATTGCAGCCCAAAACTGGGGGTGTCCTGAGGTGCTCCTGTGCCAGGCTGGGGGTGACACTGGCCCAGCCATGGCTTCTGATGTGGGCACAGCAGGTCCTCGAGCAGCCTGTCCTGGATGGGGGTTTGGAAACACAGGGCAGGGAACGGCCAATATTTATTACTTGATAATAAAGGTGAGGTTCTGGTTTTGCTTATTTTCTGTTGTAGAAACATGAAAAAAAAAAAAAAAAAAAAGAGAATGCAATGCCTCTGAGGGTACAGAGGAGAGGATGCTGCTGTCAGCTGATAGCCGATACCCTGCCTGAGCCAGGACTGCAGGATGTGAAAAGATAATACAGGTTCTTGTGGCAAAGGGCCATGCCATGGGGGTTTTTTGAGATTATATTCTCCAGGCAAATCACAAGGTGGGAATTTATCAGAGGGGGGCATCTGTATGATCTCTTTTTTCTGGGATGCTTAGCTTGAAATTCAGATACCTGATCTACAGAAGTATTAGAAATCTTCAACTGTAACATGAAATAGAGCCCATGAGGGGAAAAAAAAACAAGTTCAGACATCTCAGATTTGGCTCCTCAGAATTCATGGTTGCTTTTTTGACCTTAATATTTCTGGGTATTGATCTGTAGACTAATTCCAGGAGGAGCCATTCGGTCTGGTCTCTGTACTGCAGAACCTCCGATTTTTGCCCAGTTTCCCTTCCTCTGAAGAGAGGATGCTGTGGAAGTGACACAGACAAAATATAAAGGCCACAGATGTCATACAATGTCAGAAAACTTACTGTAAAACTTTTTCTTAGGGAAAAAATATGACAATGTCATACCCAGGCTAGTAGACCTTGGCAAACTGCTTATCATCTGGCCAGTAACAAAGGTAGAAATGGAAGGTGGCGAATCAGTTTGTGGCATGTCATTCCACCTGATGCACTTGAGTGGGATGTGCTCACTGGTGGGTTTTTTTCAGTTGTTAGGTCTTGCTCTTTAGACTTCTTCAGTGCTGTTGTGCATATCGAGTACAGATCTAGTACAGAAAACAAGCAAACAAAAGTGTTGGTCAGACATGGCTTTAATTAAATCGGTTCTTGCACATGTTGAGATTGCACTTGCCTTGTATACACCGCGCTAGCAACAATGCAAGCTGGTTTTATAACCAATGCATTAAACTACTTTGAGTACGATTGCACCTCATGTAATCTCTCTTCCTTTAAAACCACTGTTTCTTACAAATAAACAAATGCTGGGGGTTGGGGAAAAGCAGGAAGCACACAATGAACTTATCCGTCAGCTCTGCTCCTGCTGCAGCACCTCAGACACGCACCTCAGCGTGAGCGGGGTACGACCCCCTCTTTGGAGGGGTGAGTCTGAGGAAGGAAGAACAATAGAGGATCTGTCAACTTTGTATTTATTAAAAAGTGGCATCAACAAGGACGCCAGTTTTTAGGGATCATCCCAGAATTCAATTTTATGTTTTATGTTATGTTCTTTTAACAGGTTAAACCTTGCCACCTGGAAGACTAAACACACAGTTCTCCTGAGACTGAACCAGAATTACTGAATTTAGGCGACTGAAGATGCTGCTGCTGTGGAAACAGCTGTTCCTGGTGTCATTTATTGGCTGTCTTGCAGGTAAAAATATACAATAATCTCTTAACTTCCAGTTAAGAGCTACTCATAAGTCTCCATATTCCAGATTTGAACTGCACTTGAGGACTAGATCCATGGAGGCTCTGAAATGCAAATATCACATAAAGTTTAGGAACCAAGCAAGCAATACATATCTTAAATAATGCAAAATATTAACAGAGAAAGAATGAAAGTAACCTTTTTCCTCCAAAGCTACTACTTAAGGCTATGCTTTCAAAACAGGCAGAAGTTACTTAAATATATTAAGGATGCTGTTAGTGATGCATGTGTCGTAGCTGATTTCATAGCTGCAATATGTGATTTTCTTTAACTGGAATACTTCAGGTTCTTGCTGTTATCGGGGATGAATACTGCAGGTTTTGTCAAAACACTGTTTATTTTAAAATGGGTTTATTCACGAGGGGTAGCACTGTGTTATCCCTGCACCAGTCCAGCTTTTCCTGTGCTGCCATACAATATCCCAGCTAATTCTTGGTGTTTGGAACTTGGGCTGCTTTTCAGGTCTTCTCTCTGCTTCCATGTTAGCTCTTCTGAGTCATTTTTCTTTACTTTCTCAAGATCAGTGCTCCTAGCAGCTGAAGTCCTTCGGCATGCATTCAGCTTGAGCATTCCTAGTAATGCCAGGGTGAGGTGTGAGGGGTAGAAGAGGTGACTCTTGGTGATTTTGGTGCGCGTTGGCATCACCAGGGCTGGAAAGAGCAGAAACAGCTGATAGGGCCCAAATTATCAATGTGCGTGTCCTACAGAACGGTCAGCACTGCTTTGGGAAGGAGAACAGTGCACATGCACGTGCTTTAATTGAAACATGGACATCAAATGGTTTACAGCCCAGGTCTGTTGTGGATAGGTGTGTTATCTTTGTGACAGCTCTAACACGGGGATGGATAGGGAGACCTTGATGCTGTGGCTTGCCTGGGCAGTCACCCAGCTGTGATTGCTTGCTCTGATGCTGCAGCCTGTGCTGTGCCAGCCTCTTCCTCCTGTAACTCGTGCTTATGCTCTGCCTGCCCTCAGGAGGATTGAATTCCTGCCTGAAAAATAGCTGTGAGTGAGGTATATGGATTTAGCTTTTTATGGGGACTCAGAAGGCCAGGATTTGCTTTTGGCTGAGTCAAAAACTTTGAAGAAGTTTTTAAAAGAAAAGGAAGCCATGTTGTTAAACCAGTCTGTGAAGTGAGAGGTTACTAATACTGTCTCTATCAAATCCAAATGTTTTTCTACAGAAAAAGAAAATCCCAAGAGATTTAAAAATATAAATTATTTTTCCTGATGGACTACTTTGCAGAATACTTTCTGAAAGAGGTCTTGGGTGTTTCTGACACTAAAACAATCATACAAGACTTAGATAGAGTTATTGGTTGAAATAGAGGGGCTTTTCTTTCCTCCCCTTTAAACTGCTGGGAGCAAATAATATCTTTTTAATAATATCTTTGAGCAGATACTGTCTTGCTGCTGGGTCCATGCTTTCCCAGTGTCAGTTTGGCCCATCTCAGTGGTGTGGCATAAGCCGTGCAAATAAGTGTGACTCCCTTTGAGCCTGTGGAAATCCCCAAAAAGCAGCAGGAGCTGTTTCCCTGCAGGAGGATAACGGGGTAGTGTTTTGTGGCATTGCTCGATGCTGCTCTTGCATTTCCAGTTCTTCCATTTCAGCAGCAAACACGAGCGTGAAGGAGGGTGAAGCTGTGAGCACCCTGCAAAACAGTTGTTATTCAAAGGAGATATATTATTTGTTAAAAGCCTAACAACTTTTTAAAAGGTGTTTAGTTGATGTAACGGAGGATACCATGGTGGGAAAATAAATGGTAAAATTCAACCATTAAGAATCCTAAACTACCTAAATGTCTTGTGTAGTCTCACTGGTTTCGATCTCCTCGACATTGCTTTTGTTCTATTTACGTTGCAATACTTTAACTAAAATGTATGAATAATTTTCATGGAGTAAATCACTTGTATTGGTGACTGGCATCGTGCATGTTATTCATAATAGAATGAATTGACTTCATTATGTTCAGAGTTATGTTAGAGTTCAATGAATATTGAAGCTAAAAATAAAAAGCCTGGTTTTTAGTCTGTTTAAAAATAACTTCCTATAAGGTGTTTCAGTTGATATAAGCTAAGAAAGATAAGGACTAATAACTTTATCTTGCTGTAGTTTTTGGTTACATTTTTATAATTTAATAGTTATCCTTTGAATCATAGTAAATATGTGAGAGATGTCTAGTATAAGAGCAGAAAGATAAAAAATCCCAACACTTCATTCATAGATTACATGCGGTAAAATGTTCTTTTGAAAAACAACAGTCATTTTACCCTTATTGAAGTTGGATATTTTTAAATTGCCAAGCACGCAAAGCTTCTGGATTGATGTGTTAAATTTAAATATGCTCTTTTTTAAGTAGAAAAAAATCCTTTGAGATAATACATGAGGTACCATTCAGACCCAGGAGGGTCACTGACTCTTAAATAATGGAGGGTTCTCCTGGGCTCCCAGGCATCACTGATGTGTTATGAGTGGTAACGTGGAGAAAACTCCAAACATCACCAGCAGTTGGAGCCTTGCAAACAAGTAATTTGAGTATGAGCTGCAACATCTGTAGAACTATTGGTATGACACCCTCAAAGCTTCTCTCATATCACGTTGACCTTGGCAGTGGTTCATGTGGAGAAATACGTAACCTCCTCCTACGAGGATGAAAGGTTTCTCACCCATCCATTGAAGGACTTTTTTATCCTTTAATCTTTCTTGCGTTTTTATTTCATGTCATCTCAGTTCTTTTGGGTTATATTTAAAAGCAACTTAGATGAAAGCAGGTTTTGTTTTTACTGCCTATGAAGAAGGATTCAGAATGAATGGGAAGGTTTCTTATGTTAAGCCATAAGTCTACCAAATGACTTACTGGAAAAAAAAGTCCAGTAATAAATGTGTGTTTCTATGCAAATGTAACCACAGAAAGAGGCACAATAGGAAAGGTTTGATGTTCACTGCAGATTTCATCAACTGACATCTCGAAGTTCAGTATTTTCAATAGTGAAGTTGGCATTGATTATCATTGAGTTTGCTGATAGAGAAACGTTTGTTATTCAGTTAATTATTCTACTAGTGAAATACGTAATTTCCAATGACCATTGTGGTATCAAGGAAAATATTGCTAGTATTTTGAAGTGCAAATTATTTGGGTGTTTTGTAAGACTGTCCTCTTTTCGTGTTCATCCTGGTGGCCCTTCTTGGCATGTGTTTCAGTCCATCTCCCTTCAATTAGGGTATACCCAAATGTCAGTTGAGTAGCCATGGGGAGCTGGTAGAATGGAAGACCTGCGAGAATTCAAGCAATAAGCTCTTTATCACATTGTCAAAAGGCAATGATGGAGCAGGACTGTTTGGAAGCCTTGAGCACCCCGTAATTCATCTATATCCCTGACTGAAGGTTATTATATTGCTGTCATTGAGAGTGTTGCTTGGAGTTAGTCAGCACTTGCTGAGACAGAAGTTTGAGCCAGATGTAACTTGCTGAACAGCCTGAATTGAGCATTTCCAGCTGCCCTAACCCTTCTCACTCAACTCCACAGAAGGTCTTGATCCTGCCATACCTTTCTGCAGCCTGGATGGTGGGCATGCAGGTTTAATGCTACCTGTTTGCTTCAATTGCTTGAATGTAATATTAGTAGACCTTTGGAACTGCGTGCTTCTAAAATACCCTTGGGAATCCTGTAGGTGAGTTTATTTCAAGACAGATTTTAGTAAGAGCACACTGTGAATGTAAAACAAGTTGTTAAACAGTCTTGAGAATATTACTTTTAACCTATCATTGATAGATCAGCAGGTTTTCTGACTCGATAGAAAACAATTTTTCTTGGGCTCTGCTTATAAGCAAAAAGACAGTTCTTTCAAGACCTGTCTGCAGTTCGGTGTTATGAAATCACATCACAGCCTCAAAAATGGAGATGCTGCTGATCATGGCTTATAAACCTTGACACTCTCTGTCCTTACAGATAATGTATTTCAAGTTGGCTCCCTTAGTGCACTGTCCTATATTGAATTGCTTTTTGTTTATCCTGTGTGAATCTTCACAGTTCATCAAAGCAGGGATGTAAGAGTATCTAATGAAAAAAAGTAAAAGGCCCTTGGGTTTTTGGGTATTGATGTATGCTGATATCTGTATGACTAATGATCCTCAGGCTTTTTGTCCATTTACCTAAGGGAACAAAAAGATGATTATTTAGCATTAAATATACATACATGGAGTTTCAAAATACCTACCTTGTTAGGAAAGACACTTCAAAACACGTTCTTTAGTATTACTATGTTTAAATTAGTCCAAAGAACAACTTCAAAGATCAAAATGAATAAAGCATGCAAAACAACCCGGCCGGTTAAAAGTGCAAAACTAAGCTGTGATCCGCGGTGAAGTCAGGAATTGATTCCAGCTGTGTTACAACTTCTCCTGACTCTCCTATCGACCCCCACCCCTCCTGAGTGACCCACCTGAGTTCAGTTACTCTTTCTGAGTACCCAGCTCCTGGGTTTCCAGAGCACGGGAGGATGAGTGTGCCGGGTTTCCAGAACGCAGGCTGATGGGTTGCTGTCGCAATGGCTGCTGAATATGGCGAACATCTAAGATAATTAAGGTAAACACCTATCACTTAAGTGTGCAAACTGCTCCTCTGCAGTTTCCATGACAGCTGGCTTTTCTTAAAACTCTTGCTAATTTTGGCTTAATTTTCCTGCTCTGCTGGAGAGAGGAGTGAGCTTGGTGGGGAGTGATGCCTCCATCAGCCCCAGCTGGCACAAGCCTGGGTCTTTGCTCACTCAGCCTTTCACAGCAGCACTGGGGTGAACACAGGCATTGGTTTCTTTTGCTTTCTCCTCATTTTCTACTGTTTTCTGCTTCTTTTTTTTTTTTTTTTTAATACTGCTAAAACTGACTGCTCTGTTCTTCCTGGAAAGGTATCTTATTAAAATTTCTCCCAAGAATTAAGAGGAAAAAACAACTTTTGAAGGATGTTTGAAGGGGAAGGAAAGCTGTGAATAAAGAGAAAGTTCAAAGAAATGAAACAAGGAGAACTGTGTGTGTAAATGCATTCAATTTTTGTTCTTTGGGAGATGAAAGGGCACATTTCAAACAGCATGTCCAGGGCGAGACCTGTAGAATCCACTTGGACTAGCTCTCTCTGCTAAGCTTCAAACTTGTTGCCATCACAAACAGTGTCTCCTAACACTATCTTGACTGCACTTTAAATAGTGCAAAACAAAAAATTACCCGTAAACTTATTTTTTCCTCCAGCCATTAAAAGTCTTGGCTAAAAAAAAGTAAATAAATCTACTGAAACTACAGAAACTATTTGGCATTGAAGCCTGGTTTTTATTCTCTGCCTTTGCACTTTCAACAGGGAGATTTTCCTTCTAATTCCTTATTTAGTAGTCCATATGATTTTAAAACTAGATTGTTAGATGTATTTCTTTATGTCGGTTCAGATGTTTTCATTGTTTTCATTTTAATTTTTTGATTTTTGGTTGGGTTTCTTTTTTAAGTCTAATACAGAAAAAACTGTTAAACCTGCAGGCTCAACAATGTCATGTATCAGATCCATAGCTCTCCTCATTATTAGTATTAAGTTTAGGAGACTTATGAAATTGGGAGGCATGATTTTTTTATTTCCCAAAGAGCATGAAAACAAACCTTCTGTATTCTTACTGATTTATTGTTGCTATTAAATCATGCCACAGGGAAAGTAGAAATATCCTCTTCAGAGGAAAAGCCTGTCTCTCCACACCTGGAATACCATTTTATAATGTGGTGGATGACTGGCTTGCTTGGATATCAGTCAGGCTCCTGCTTTGACCCCACATCCTCTGCCCCCTATTGATTTGGAAGGGTAAGAAGAGGATCCTACTGAAAACAGAGTGTAATATCTTGACACTTTTTAGTATCATTGCACTGTACTTGGAGACAGGTTTGAATTTTTGTCAAATCCTTACTAGCCAGCTCATCTGGAAAGCCAGATGGGGCATTTTTTGGGGGGAGTATTGCTGTAGGATCTGACCACAGCAGTGAATAAAGTCCCAATCTGTGTTACCTTGCATTTACATGTGCAGCTGGTCTGTTTTAAAGCTCAGTCTGCCACCCAGTATCCATGAATGCATCTGGGATCTACCTCTTGGTATGCACTAGTATAGAGAGATGTTGTTCCCTTGTTGGCTAAACATCTTTTGAAATCTTTTTTTTTTTTTTTTGGATTCATTATTTATTGAATACAGGGGTTGTCCCTGTATTCAGGGACATCAACATCAAAATATTGCTGATTTAATGTAGATGAGGAAATAACTCGTGTTTCTGGCGAATTCTTGCATTGAAACTAATCCCATGTAGGAGTATATTTGCAGTCATAAATGTGTAATTCTTAGTGTAGGCTTCTTGGACGCTGGCAGAATTCCAACAGTACCTTCCTCTGTGGGAAACAGATATATTTCTTAGAAACTTGCTATAATTTTGATTTAGTCTTTGGTGAGGAGTTTCTGTTTGGGGAGTATCTGCTTGCAGGAAAAAAAAAAAACACAACAGCTTTCATCCCTTCCTGCTGTGACACTGCTTTTGTTAAAATTCCATTTTCCCTAAGAGTTACAGCATTCAGAGAGGGCCAGTCTGTATTTTAATGCATAATGCCTTTGCATATTAATAGTAGTATCGTTTTTGTACATTATACATGTGTAGTTGTAATGTTAAAATGAATCCATGCCAATAGTGACTGTCAGAATTGTTTAGCTTGGGTTGCTTGTAGATTGCTAACAAGATTCATTACACTGATAGAAAATTTTGTTAGCTTATCAAATTAATTACAAAATGAGGAACCAGTCTCGGAGTTCTGCTGTTCCATGAAATGTTTAATGTCATGGGTGCTTCGTACAGATCTGTTACCAGAAATCAGAATTACTGCTGCTGTAAGTCTGAAAAGGCCAATATATTCTCAAGCTGAACTGCTCCTCTGTTACGGTGAACAAAGGACACAGCAAAGAAGCTGGTAAGCTCCAGGAGGCAAGGAACTGGCAAGGAACTGACAGATGGTGGTAGCTTACTGGAGACCCAGTTTGATCTCTCGCTGTGAACCAGTGTACATCTTGGCTCTGCCTTCCTGCTGCTCTTGCTCCAACAACAGCTATGGTCATCTCGTACACTTCTGCTTGGCATTACCAGTGTTCCTGTGTACAGCCTACCAGTGGAGCTCACTCATTTTGAGAGAGGGTTTTTAGGGCTTGTTTTCACTTTTCCTGAGTATTGCCATAAGAAGATGAGCAGCAGGAGAGAATGCTGATTGGTTCACTTAGAATACAGGGAATAAATATAGTCTTCTTCATCCGGATACCCTGTGTTTTCTCGTTAGCTGTATATAAACCCAAGGTCCAAGACAATGAAAAGACTGTTGTTGGCTTAATGGAGGAGTTTCTCAATGTTCAGTGGATTTACAGAGTCTGTTTTGATAGTGAGCATGCTCTGTCAGTTACAACATTTAATTCCTTAAGCGTAGAAAGTGCTGTGATACTGAAACTCTTTTCAAAGAGAGACCATAAATACCTTTGAAGAGTCTCATGTGTTTCTACGTCATCTTCCAAGCTGAAGAAAGCCTTCTCTTGCAAAGCCTCTACTTTGTGCTGCAGGTACTGTCTAACCATAAAGCTGAATCCTCCCCTCCAAACAATTAATGCTTCATTTAAACAAGCTGTCTTTATTTCATTAATTAAACTTATAGCAGATTTTATGACATTTGAATGGAGACGTTTTGGCTGGTGGCAATTGTAATTCTTACCTAAATTGCTGGGAAGAAATTTTCAAGTGTTTTATCCTGCACTAAAATTTTCTTACTGCAAATATTGCTTAGCATCTGTATTTATACACTCCTGCCTAAAGCAGTTAAAAATACAACATAGCAAGTAATTCCAGTGTTGGTTGGGGTTTTTTTTGTGTGAAAGGTTATGAAGCTTGGATGCATTGAATAGTAATCCCTAACAGAACATTTATTCAAATCCACAGCCTAAATATTTATTCAATGAGAGTGGTGATAACTCCCAGTGTATTAGGACTTCTATTTGCTGATTTTTCTTGGGAGATAGATCATTGCCTGGTATTTTAGTATATATGGCTACTTATTTCTTGTATGATTTCAGTCTCCTGTTTCAGACACCCTGGAGAAAGTGCCTTTTGAAGGTACATAGCACACCTGCCAGATGTGGTAAAGCACAGCTGCTTCTCCACAGCTGTGTTTTGGTCTAGTATGGTCCACCATTGGCCACTCAGTTTCAGAAGCAGCCAGGTCTCAGAAGTTGATGCAGGAGAGCTGGCTTCCACCCCAATGTCAGGCAGCCCTGCCCTCCTGTCCCGAGGTGGTATGAGGGACACCAGGAGGTGCCTCTGGGAGAGACTGTCACCTGGTCTCAGCAAGCAGAGATCCCTCTTTCTTCTCTCCTAAAGCATCAGCTTATCTTTTCTTCCCTGTCCCCCAGCGGCAGCTGTTAAAGTCATTCTTCCTTACTTACCAGGCTGTCCCTACCAAAGAGATAAGAAATTAGAGTTTGTCTGGTTTGCTTTTCTTCTGTTGTGTAATGAAATGAAGATAAAGTTTTTGCTTGTTACCTGAGTAGCCACCCTATTATTTCTTCTGCCTTTTGATAGCAAACGGGACAGAAGCACCCAGGCTTGCTCTTCTGCTGTCTTCATTGATTAAACTACCTTCTGAAGTATCTGTCGTTGGCCATTGCTGAAGAATAAATGATGACCAAGATGGATGAGTAATCTCATCTAATGTGATAATTCCCAGGGTTTTGGGGACTACCTGTTTCTTACCTACCAAAGAGATTAGTGGTGCTTGTTGCTTTATGAACTCACAGCTTTATGACGGCTGGAGATCTGCATTTGAGTCACACTATAGAAGTACCAAGGTGAATGAGGGAAAACCCTGTGGTCTGCAAGCAGAAAGGTAAAATTGAGGAGGGAACACAAGGGAAAAGGACTTTGGGAGAAGTTTGCTGTGCAGCACATAAGGTATAACAGCTCCTTACTCAGGTGAGGACCTGAAAGAAAATATTAAAATAAAATAATTAAATTTAATAAAAATATTAAAGTGACTGCGAATGACAATTGAGAAACAGGGAAGTTACACTGTGGATGAAATCTAAAGATGAATAATTTGGCAGATGTTCAGGAAAGCAACAGAACTGAAAACAAATACTTTATTTTGTATTTTAAAACTCTTTCCAAAGAAGCTGTTTTGATTTTGTTGTTTTTCTTAATGGTCATGTTCAAAATTAAGGCTTTAGATTTTTGATTTGTGGTAATACTGAATGCGCTGCTGCTAGCCTCTTGGACAAAAGCTTGATTTTTGCCATAATTAACTTTTTGGTTTCTTGTTTAATAACAAATGAGATAATACTAGCCTTTAACTTTTCCCGTCCAGGATGTACATATCAGTGTTGAGATTTCAAGGATCAGTATTTATCCCAATTTCACACTCGGTTTTCAGTAAAAAAAATAACACAAGTTTGGAAAGCAAAAGCTTAACCTCAGTCATATTAGTATACACATTTGAAAACCTAAGCAAATAAAAGCTCATTTATATTCTTGTCTGATTAGCACAATCAGAACTTATTGATGCTAAAACGAACCAAATTTCCATAACTATAAACAGAATATTAAAATATAGCTGATTAATGTCGTGTGATGTTTTTTTCCTTCTTGGATGGAACAAAGAGCTACGACTTCTCAATTTTTTAGGAGTCTTGTAACTAAGTCCAAAGCATTTCAAACATGGGCTTCTTAGTAGGAAAGCAGACCTTTTTCTAGACCACCTGCTGCTTGCTTGCTTGGAAGAGAAAGAAGGAGATGACTAGTCGGTGAGAGCGTTTGTGCCTGGATGTTTTCTACTCTTCGTTAGGCCCATAGTTGAGGTTCAGATGTTCAGGGACTGCAAACTCAGTGGTGAAACATTTGAACATAGAAACCGCTTTATTTGAACCAGCCACTAGAAGTATTTTTAGTATTTTAACATGAAAGAGGAGAAGAGAGAGCCTTAGTGAAGGAGAGTAATTTTATGCAATGATATGCAGTAAGGAACAGCAAATACTGAAGCCAACTGGGTGTTTCCATGTAAAATGAGAAACCTGGAATAGCCTAGTGCAAAGGGGAAAGTGCTTTGAAGGAGACCTGGGTTTGATTTGGGTGATGGCTTTCACCTTGTGCAAGTGGGTTAGATTCCATTTATATTGCCAAGAAAAAGCATAATCACCCGTGCAAAGGTCTGTGTGAAGAGGCACAAACTGGACACTTTCTGCGTTGTTCTACGGTGGTTGGTCCCGTCTCGTGTCACTTTAAGAAGTACCAAGTGTGAGGAATCGGTCGATTAACATCACTTTTGTTTAGCAGAGGCAATAGATAATGTCAGGAGCTTATTTTAAATAAGCAGAAAATCTCACAACTCCAGTGCCACTCCTCCACCATTGCAGACTGGAGAGGCTCCAAATGCCACCTTGTCCCCAGAGAGCTCCCAGTCACGTCGTGCCCGCGAGGCACATACATTGCAAAATAATTCAATGCATCTTTCATTGATCTTCTCATTCCACGCGAGCCAAAGGACCGCAAAGGAAAATCTAGCATTCACTTGCCTTTGGTGGTTGTTGTGCAATGAGAACTTCAAAATGTTTTAAACCTGAATTAAAAACAGCTTCATTTGCATAGTCAAGGGTAATTAGTGTATGATTTATCCTGGTTCCTCGTGTAACTATTTATAACTCTAAAAGGACTATAGAAAAATCCCAAAATAGTTCAATGCTAGATTCAGTTAAGGATTCTCCTGTACTTTAGAGGTGACAGATAAAGGTAAACAGATAATTGGCAAATTTTATTACATTGCAGATCACGTGGGAATTGTAACACCAACAGCCTTAGTAGCAGACACAGGTTTTGATTCACACTGGTGTGACTGCCTTAACATGAACCTTGCAATGGTACCTTCAAGGAGCTTCAGATCTGCTCCTTGGTCATTTCTGAGAGGTCTTCGCATAGCTTGGAAGAGCTAACGTGCAAATAAGAACCAGTCTTTAAAAGCTTTGCCATAGCTTGGTCAAGAAATTCTTGAGCTAGTTCATTACAGGTTACTTTCTGGTCTTTATGTTGCTGGAGATCATCCATTGGAGGAGAACTTATGAATTGGATCTTTCAAGGTTTCATCTTATTTCTCATTTTTAAGTTTCAGTGTGTAGGGAGATCATATGGCATGTTATTTAATGAGTCAGCTCGGGGGAGATGTAATGGAAGGAAATGCATTTTTCCCTACATTTTTCAGAATGTAAGAAACACTTATCCGTATCAACAGCTTAAAAATGGGATGGATTCATTCCTTCACATGTCGTTTTGTGCTAGTTGGGAAGCGATTCCAGCAACCTCTGATAAGAGCCAGTGGTTTTTAAGATAAACTACTGACATTAATGGTGCCTTGACTTTCTGGGGAGAGGGAGCAGTGTGACAGTTTTTTCTGCCCTCAAAATTTATAAGATTTGCTTTTGATTGCCGTGCAGAATAAAGCTAAATCTGAATTACTTACTACAAGCCTATGCAAAACTTGATTGCAGACCACATGCTGTAGTTTAAAGAAAGAAAACTACATGGCTGGACCTATTTTTTTTTTTTAAATATATATTTTATATGAATCTAAAGATTTATGTCAAATTCTGGATCTACAGTCATAGCATTGATGCAGGTTGGGCATATTTCAGCTTTTGCAAGAGTTTACAAGTGAGTGACAGCAGTGAGAAACATACTGGAAAATATTGCTTCTAATTCAGTTTTTAAAGTTTTTTGGATCTTAACTTGAATTACTGTAATCTGTAAATAATATCTGGAGGGAAAATGAAATTACATAAAAGCATAGAGTAAATGAGGGAGAAAAAGCAGTTGCTGCAGAACATAACCTTGTCAGTTGGGGTGACAGTTTCAATTCCATCTGAGTTCTCTCCAGTTCTCATCCTTTTTATGTTGGATTAAGTAACAATTTTTGTCATCTTATTCCTATAGCAACCTTATCTTTTCTTTATGTAAATCTGTTTGTCTCATACTATCTCTCAAAGCTATCTTTCAAGGCTTTCACATGAATAGCTTATGAAGGAGTATGGTAAGGTAAGGAGAGACTTTCTGACATAGGAAATGAGGGAAAGAATATTTCGGATATATTAAAAAAAAAAACCACCTTGATTTTTTTTCTTTTTTTTTTTCTTCCTCAAAGCTATTTATTGCATCATTTTTCAGTGTAAGTTTTCAGGAAGACTAAAGTTTTCATGCTGTTTTAATAGATGTTGTCTGGGCAAAACTTTTTGAAAAAGTTTTGAAAAAGTGTGAAAGCCAACCTACACATCCATCCAGAAATAGACTTAATGACCTGCAATGTTATGGCCCATATAACTCAAGAAAAGTCTTTAAATAAGTCTACCCTTCATTTTTGGGTTTCAGAGGTTGTTTGTGGTGTTTTTTTAAGGCTTTTAAATAATAAAAGTTCTAAAAATGTTAAATTTTAAAAAGATTAAACCAATAAGACCCATTACATTTTTAGATTTTTAAACTTTATGCTTAAGTTCTGAAATCTTTTAACAGGAACCTTTTGAAGGTATAAGAATTTTTATAAATAACTATTTTGGCATTTTCTGCATCTCCCCTGCCCAGTAAAGCTCTAAGCAAAAAATGGTTTTGTTCTTGTAGATTTTTTATTTTTTTTTTTGAGACGAGTGGCGACTTTCCTTGCACTTCAGGACTGGTCTTAAACCTCCAGTTTTTGGCTTAATTAGGAAAATGGAGCTTATATTCACTGAACAAAATCAAAGCAAGTCAATGCTATGGAAAGAATTTCAGCCCTTGTTTTGTTTGTCAGAACTACCCTAATGGGGTCTTGTTAGCCCATTTAGCATACTACAGATAATATTAAGATAATACTTAAAAACATTCACATTACATTAATACCACATTAAGGGCCTGATCTAAAGCCCATTGAAGTTGATAGGAATGTTCAGTAGGAATTTTATCCTTTTATCTTTCAACTGTAGTTTTACAATTTACAAAATAAAACATAAAAAACCTTTTCAGTCAACATAAAAACATCTGTGTTATCTTCATGGCTAATAAACCATGAAAGGTGAAGGCTAATAAACCTATTGGACTTGGAGCCTCCTCAAACTGAAGCTAATAATTAAAATACTAATTCTGAATGCTTTTTACAGCAACAGGTTCTGAAACGGGAAAAAATTGTGTTGCTAAAAGGTGTGTAACAACTGTGGTTGTCTTGGGCTGTACTGAATTTTACTAACACAAGGAATATATGAATATATAGTAAGTTTTAACTGTAAAGTAAGTTAAAACTAAGTTTTAACTGTGGCTGCAACACGGTAAATGTCAGATTTAGGCAGGATGGAGACTACTGTTTTAAATGTCTTCACTGTGTATCTTGTTACTTTAAATGTACTTTTTGGGGGCTCTGATTTGCTGCCAACCTGCCTGCTTTGCTTCCTGATGTTTACTCTCAGTACAGCCACTTGCTGAGCAAAATGGGTATCTTAATTCTAAAGCGATGGAATTTGCAGAACTATTACACTGCGTTTCTCCTGTCTTTATTTTGGTGTGGATAATGTATTTACCTAAGTGTTTGTGGTGGAATGTGGGAGGGAGCGGTGACAGAGAGCACAGGCTGTGAATTGTGGGGAGTCTCATTTAATAACCACAGAAATTCTCCCTACTTACCAGAAGAGATGCAGTACCTGTTTTTTATTCTCCTGTTATTACTGCTCTCAGCCCTGTGCGGTGAGAGATCTTCTTTCTTTTTTATGAAACTGTATTTTTTCAGCCCATGGCTTTTTATTAAATTGTAGTTAACAATATACTTTTGAGGATTACATCACCCTACGTGGAGCAATTTGGCTTCGGCTGGAGATCAATCTGCACATAGAGCATGTCACTTAACGATTCTGCTTAGATACCAACAAAAAGATTTGAGGCCCCACTGTGTTTTGGGGATTTTCTCCTTATGTATGAGTCTCCATTTATTAAACTCTCTTCAGTGGCACTGGAATTGCATTTGTTTTTATAAATGGAGTAGCAGAAGAAGAGGTATTTCTGGGTAGTTGTTTTTTCTCCACTCCCACAGCTTCTGTTGTTGAATGGTCTGATGCTGAATTTATTAATCTATGCAGTTGCTTGCTCAGGTGTAATCCCTTGTTCAGCCACATTTATTCGCCCACTGAAGGATGTGCACATTGGTACATCATAGCATATTAAAGGTTTACTGCTGCCTGCCACAGCTGTCATCTCTTTGACCCTTCAGTAAACTAACAGTCTTCCACATAATTTTGCTTTCATTCAAGTGTAATGCCATTACTGTGCAGGCAGACAGAATGCAATTCTCTAAAGATCTTGTTTCGTTCCCTTCTCTTCCAAGGAGGTTAATGTGCTCAAATGATCCCTGCATTTTCTTTTTCCACTCTCTTGCTGCAAGAAGAGCAAAAAAGAAAGTGCTCTGGATAACCTGTTTGCACTAGCTTTTGGAGGATGGAGCAAACTGGAAAGGTGAACTCCCCAGTTAGCTGGAAGGCCTTTTTACCAACTGAATTTCAAATGCCTTCATTTATGTCCTCAACACTTCTATTTTTGTTGCTTTTTACTAAAAGCTTACACAGATATTTATTTTTCTGATACCACTTGCTATAGAAATAGGCAAGTCAAAACCTCTTTATCCAAACCAAGCTAAACCATCTTTAAATAATAATGATGTAAGGGGATAACTTAAGACTTTCTTTTTACGAACTTGACATCATTGTAATGCCTAATGACTTGTATGTTCCTAGTGCTTTTATATTGATTCCATCTACTGTATGTTAGTATTTTACCCAGTAATGAAGTTAAACAATCAAATGAACAGTGATTTATTGGGTGTCTTGGTTTCGAGACTGGTTCTGCATTGCCACAGCTTCTCACCTGCTCTCTGAACTGCTATTTGTGATTTGCCAGTAAGCTCCATCACTCACTCCCTGAGTACCAAAGAATTGTAACAAATGATGCTTTTGATTATTAACAATCTGATATTTACAGTTGTCTTGCATTTCCTTATTGATTGTTCAGTCCTTTGCATTCACCCCTTTTTGAACTTCAGACTTCTTAATACGTATCTCTTTCTGGTTTTGTTTCATCATCTTTTCAGAATTTCGTTGAAAGTTCAGCTTTTTTGGTTAACAAAATCTATCATTTTTCTCCGTAATATTTCATCACTTTTAGTTCTTAATATATGCTACTCTTATTTACCCTTTCTTCTTTTTGTATAACTGTTTTGGTCATTTCCATTAAAAAGTAACTATCACCTCTCTTTAAGACAGTTCTGTCTTATCCATCCTGTATTTTTTTTCTCTCAGATTTTCTGATGGGGATTTACTGTCTTGTTTCTTTTAGAAACCTTTTTGCCTCACAACAAATCCTTCTTGACTGAAAAAAACATTGTCCAGTGAATCTGATCTTGTGGTCTAAACTGTGGGACCCAAACATACTTCCAGACTCCAGTGTTTACTGACTCTGTGGCAAGACTAAAGCTGATTTCTCTCATCCCAGTGTCTGTGGGAGGATGATGCTGGTCTAGAGGCTGGAAGAGGGCTGCTGTGTGTTGCAGCTTTTTTCAGCTGAAAGTAAGGCACTTAAGAACACTTTGGTACTTGTGTTCTGCCACACACCCTGAACTGCATTGATTTTTTGCTATATAAGGTGTCCAGGCAGATCAAGTTAGAATGAATTCTTATCACAAATCATTGCTTCGTGTAATGAATTTAATTTATTCTAAGTAATGCTTGCAAAGATCTCCTGTTCTTCCTCCAGACAATGCGGTATCAGATACCAGTTCATTCTGAGCAAAACCAAATGTAGTTTTATTATCTATTTACCCCTCTGTTTAATTGCATAACAATTATTGTTCCCGCTTTTATAAACCGAAACATGGGATTTTTGTTATCTGCATTGGGATTATACTGCTTGTTTTTAAATGTCTGTTACATCTGTGTCAGAGCAATGATTAACATTGGAAGAGAGGTTTTGTAACCAGAGTGAAGCTCTGGCACTTGTACTGAAAAGGCCGTTCTGGTTTTCTAGAGGAGATGAGGGGCAGAAGTAGGTGTGTGATGGAGCAGATGGAATTTTGGATTAATTTTGTGGTGGATAGACTTTGTCCATGGTTCTCCCTGTTTGTGTGGCTGGTTCTTTGGTAGAGCTGCAACAGAACAGTAGTTGTTTGGTAGAGTGAAAGGTAGTGCTTACAGTATTTAGATGTGAGGAAAATAAGCTATGCCATAGGTAGATGTATTTTTAAGCTGACAGATCAGAAGGAACTGTTAGATGATCTATTCTGATCTCCTGGATATCACAGTAGAGTTTTACTCAGTAACCCTGGTATTAAACCCCTATTCACTATGCAGTAACTTGTTGCTGCTTTTACACTGTCTGCGGTTTTAATTCTAACTTGAGTTTACCTGGCTCCAGCCTTTTTGGGCTTGTTCTACAGAAGAAAATGATACTAGGAGAAACTCCTGTGAGAAGGCGATAGGAAAGCAGGCAGCAGGCTGCTGAGAGCTGCTGCAAAGCCAGGGCTGGTGGTGGTTACTCCTCCGGTCTGCCTTCTCTCCCCTCTAAATTATTTCTTTTATTGACCGCTGCGAGCCTTTTGATGGGAAGGCACGAGCCTGGGAAGGTTGCTGACAGTGAAAATGGATTTCAGTGTAGATAAGTGGAAGGGCTGCGGCGAGTCGCGCTGTGTGTGTTGGGGCAACTGGAGGGATCTTGGCTCATCAGGTTTCCTTGAACGAGCCACCAGGAGCGTGAAGCCCGTGCTCAGCGAGAGCTGTCATGCTCGTGATGCCGCCTGCCGCTCGCCGTGGTTGCAAAATAATTTGACACCTTCCACACTCAGACTCTCGAAAACTAATTAAATATACTCAGCAGCACTTGAGGATAGGAGAGGTTTCCAGTTAAGACAAGGAACTGGCTGCTCTAATTGCAGGAAACTCTGGCACGAATCAACAGCTCCCCAAACTGAGCAGCTCCAAAATGAGAACCCATGGCCTTGAGATGGACTTTAGGCTGATTTGGTTGAATTCACTCTTTGTCTTGTCTTTGCTGTTTAAGCACAAATTGTTGCTCTGAAGCTTCCCAGCAGCATATCCTCCCTATACCTTAGGTATAGGCAAGAAAATCCCTTTCTAGGTCTTCCCCTACACATGAAGACTTAACAAGAGCATGCTCAAACTCTTGGTTGCTCCCCATACTTGCTTTTTCTTGCTATTTCTCTGTAATGCTCACCTAATGAAGTCTGGCATTGCTCTTGAGATGAGATGGTCTGTCTTCAGGGTTAATTAAGGGGTAATGGATTGGCAGAATGAGTTTTATGAGACTGCAGATACAGGTATTTTAAGAAAAGTTAAGGAACGTGCTTCACCAGAGCACTGGTAAGAGCTGAGGAGGCTGGAACTGGTAGGGAAGCAAAAACTGAAGGAGAAGCCATTGAGAAGGGAGGACAAGCACAAAGGTGTGTGAGGAATGACTGAAACGTGTAGGAACTGTATTTCAAGCCAAAGCATCCCAGATCCCATGAGAGACCATAGCATTAGGACTGGGACTCTCTAGAGCTGGGGGTTTCAGTCTGGGTGGCTGCTTCATGGGACCTTCTTGGTCCCATGAAGGTTTGTAACCTTCTTGGTGGCTTCTCCTCTGGCAAATGTCCCTCAGTGCCTTTCTCAGCTGCAGCATGTCCCCAGTCAACAAAGCTCAACACACGTTCCCATCCCAAGCCCTTAGAGCTGAAATCTTACTGTTTCGGGTTTTTTCTCCAGGCCAGTATTTGTAATCTTCCATTTGTGATTCTGGTGTTTTCTAACTCCAAATAGAGTCTGCAGCCTCAGTATGTTCTTCTAATTTTATTAAGGACTATAGAGTAATATATTTGCACAAGAAAACTGAAAACTGAATTAGATTATGCATGGTTTTTTGCATTTGATTAAATAATAATTATTTTTTTTAAGAACTTGTGCACAGGTTGGAGTTATGGCTTCATGGGCAACTTTTTATCATTTGGCTTTCATCTTCAATATTCAGGAATCATTTGGGAAATGATTCTGCCATTTGCACCACACAATGTCGCATCTCCTATAGATTAAGTTAGATACTTTTTTTTGCATTTTTATGTGAACATGACAATTTTTTATTGTTTTAATCCTCTCCATCACCAGCATCAAAATGATGTGGTTTTTCTAATATTTTTTCTGCCTTATCTGCAGTAAAATATACCACATTTGCTCGTCAGCTGCAAATGACATCGTGGCAAGAAATGCATTTCAATGCATCCCTGTTCCCCAATGTCTGTAAGAAAGTAACTGCAGACCATCTGCTGCAGTTGCATTTAGCTACTGTAAAGGAAATTAGCAAAATATATTCTGTTTTGCTTTGATATTCTCCTGAACATCCATTAAGGTACGACTTCAGTGTTGCTGTATGGTGTCTGGATAGAAATAGATAATATTTCTTATCTATCCTGTTCTCCTGAGCCTGTTAATGTAGTCTAATCCCAGCTAGTAACCTAAAAGATTTATAGTCATAAATGTTTGCAGCAATTTTCCAGAATCTGTTTTATGTGGTGGCAACATCTTTGTACTCAGCCAGATACTGCTGCGGTTGTAGTGGAGCACCCAAGGAAGAGTGTATTATATCCCTGTTTCAGAGATGTTAGATTGAAACATCACAGAGGCAATTAATGTCAGAATCATACACTGTATTCAGGATAGTATGTCTGAGTAATATTACTTGTCAGATGAGAAAATTCTCACACCTCTTTCTTAAAATTGCTACTTAATACAGTAAAATAACCGTTCTTCCTCTGCACGAGCCAGGAGAATGTACTACCTTGAAAATGCGTTACTTTTATTTCTGCTTCTGCATTTTTCATCTACCAGTAACTCTGAGAATGAAATTAAAAGTTATAATTTCCTTTAAATTTCTCTGTAAATATTGTTCTTGATACAAGATAAATTTCTGTTCTTACATTTCTTCCCCTGTATGGCTGGCTTCAAGTAAGTTACTCAAATCACTTATGTAGAAATAGTCATCCTCTTTAAGATGTACTTGTATTATTAGATTAAAGAGTTGAGACATAATGGACTTCACAAACTCATCTGGTTTCATCTGGTATTCCAGAGAATTATGAAAATAAAAAGTAAAAATGTTTTAGTGTTAGCTCTTTAGCGTCCCCAACGCACCAAGTTAAAAATACTGAACAGCAGCTGGAGATAAAGATAAAACCCAGCCAATTCTGGTGAAGAAAATGGCACAAGTAATTTTGTCAGGACTGGGTGTGGGTTAAGGTTTGCTCTCCTCTTCCGGACAAATTACTCTGGTGTTGTAGCTCCTGGATGGGGAGATGGCTCGTTGCGTTCCATGTGCTGTGAAACTGCTGGGAGAGGGAGAGGTAGAACGAGATAAAGCTTTTCAGAGTTTCAATCAGAGTGAGGAAGGCAGTCAAAGAGGTGGTCCACGCTGGGAAAGGTGGAAGCTCACTTTGGAGAGCTGGAGCAGCTCCATAAATACAGCGGGTTTCCTCCGAGTGACCATGTCTTTAATGAGCTGTGTTGGAGTTAGCAATATTCCTTATTACATTTGCAGCTCTATGAACTCATGCATTTCATATTATTTTGCTTAACCCAGGTAGGACACATATTTTGATGAGAATTATAAATATTTTGAAGGCCTGTGAATATGGGATTTTTATGCTGACTAGCAAGTTAGTGTGTTTTGACGTGTGAAGCAGCAGCTGTGGCAAGACATCTGTTGATAGGACACTTACTCATCTGCTGTATCTGTTATTTGTCATCATTACATCTGTAATAGTCCACATGGCCCTAATCAAAGCAGTGGGGCTATTTGCCAGGTGCTCCATGTGCAAGTGAGATGGAAAGAGGACAGACTTTGGTTAACTGTATCCTAGCAATACTTTCTGGAGACAACCCAGCTATATGTTCTGTAATATTTGTGGGAGAATCAGTCCATTTCTTTAAAGAAGGTTGCTGTCTTTGGAAAGATAAAGGTGTGAAGTCAGAGGCAGAAAAAATAATAATCCCATTGCATGTTCCCAGTGCTTCAAAAATGAACTGTTGTAGGATGGTTTTAATTTTTTTTTGAGTTATTGAAGAAAGTTGTCTTGGAAACTTGCTACTTATTAAATAAATAAATAAACTTCAGGTAACTAGACCTAGATCTGGCAAAGTGTTTATCCATCTGTTTATTAAACTGTGAGTAGCCTGATGTTTATCTCTAAACCTGCTTTGTGATCACAAGCTGTTAGTGATGAAGGTGTTTTATGGACTATAAGGAGGTTCTTCGGGTTTGGTTTAGGAAAGCTTGAGGGGGACAAAATTTGTGTGGCATTTGAGAGCTTGGGGTAGGATAATTTCCTTGAGCAAACATCCTTCCCTCCTGAGATTAGTTCTTAAATTACTTGAATTGCTTTGTTCAGTGCTGTGTTTGCCTTGAGTTCAGTGATCATTCTCAGATAATACAAATTTATGGAAGGGAGTGTTTTTTGAAATATTTATTGGAGAATATCTTTCTGTCAAAACATGCATTTCCCTTACGACGCTATTTTTCCAGTTCTATCAGTGCATTTTTGCCAATGCAAAGCATGTTAAAAAAATAATACATCCCTGCTCATCAGATGTTGACTCAACTTTTATGCTATTAATGTTCCTCTACTGCTTTTTTATTCTGCTGTCCCTGGTCTCTCCCTTCTGTTCCTTGCAGCCCACAAAAGTGTCTCATCTCTCTCCGTCCCTCCCTCTCCCTCATTACTGCACACACGACTCCCTCTTTCCACGCTGGTGTTCACCACAATAGATCCCTGACAGTTTCTTTTTAGCTTTTCCTATTTGTGTCAAGATAACACAGATTTTTTTTGTTGTTGTTGTTGTATGACTTTTAAATGATTCTCCTTTAATTGATATAAAAGTGTTTAATTCTTTCCTGCGTACTTTTTTTTTTTTGCTACGCTCCAAGTGATTTACGGGGAGGTGATGAGTTTTGTGAAACAGGTTTCTGGTGGTTCACTGTAGCTGACCCCAGCAGCCCCGTTGCCCCTGCACAACTCGCTGGGTAGATGTTCTACATTTCATGCAATGGAAACAACCTACAGGGTCTCAAAAGTAGAAGTTATCAATGCTGTTAACAAAATGTAGCTATGGATGTGAGATACACTCCGAATGAGACTGAGGTAACCTCAGCGGAGCCGGGAGCAGAATTTCAAAGTGAAAACTCAAAAGTTTTCTTAAGCACTGCTTTTGGTTGTGAATAACAAGGGTAGGATGGGATGTTGTTTCTGTCCTGGAGCCTCCAGGGCATGAAATGGCCAGGGCATGACTGGTTTTAAGCTGCGTGGCTGGTACCCACCAGGCATCAGGGCTGGGTCTCAGCCTGGAGGAGCAGTGCCCGTGTCCTGGGCTGCAGGAACACACCACCAGCACCAGCACAGACTGGGCTGTTAAAAATACTCTATGATGTGCGTGTAACCTGCTGTACTGTTACCAGATAAATGTCGTACTATAAAATGAAAGTTCAGCAGTGTGTCACAGCATTAACAGCTTTTGTAGAGGTTGCTGTGGAATGGTATGATTTCCCCATAACACCAGCTCGACAGAAATGAAACTGTGGAGATGGTTCCCCAGCAGCCGTTTTGTCTCTTCTGGAGTGACAAATCACCCCAATCCTGTTCACTTTTGCACTGTTACCATTTTTCTTCTCTCTCCTTTTTACCTCCCAACAATAATCTATGATTATAGAGATAATTTTGGGTCTCATCCCTCCCTTGCACCCCAGCATGATTCTCTCAGGCTTGATCAGGAGCCCAGAGAAGGCAGCAGAAAGTCTCCCTTGCTCCATGTGCAGCACTGTCATGTTATTCATTGTCTGAGATCTGCCAATAGTATAAGATACAAGGTCACAGAAATGCCTTGGTTTAGCCAAATTTGGGGTATAGAGTGGTGGGGAAGGTTTGCTTCTGCACGTAGGCGATGGAGGTGGTGCTGGTGAAGTTTATTCTTTTTTAAGAAACAAATTTATCTTATTCTCTTTTCCCCAGAAGTTGTCATTATCAACATAGCCATTACAACATGCTGAGGCTGTTATTTTTTTTCTTAAGAGCCAAGAGACTGGAATTTCATTATTTTTTTTTTTTCATAATGTGACTTTTTCCAGGGCGAGCTGGTTGTGAATTAGTACTTCATTATGTGCTGACATCAAACAAAGTCCCCACTTCAGAATTACCTATTCAAGAAAACAGTTAAGATTTGGTTGTCTGACTCATTTAGGTCCTTGAACATCCTGCCAGTATAGAATTACATGTAAAGTATGTTTTAACAAGTTTTGCTGCTTTGCATAATAATGAGTCTAATGAAGTAATGGAATAAATATTTTTGTGGCTTTTAAGGGATAATTATGTTTGTAGAGCATGAACCGTTGTTCTGCGGTTATCAAAACACGGTAGAATTGCTAATAGACATGTGTTGACAATAAATATCACTTGATGTAAGTGTAATGAGATGTTTGGGTGTCTCAGGACTTGGAGCTGGAAACCTACTGCATCCTTCTCCTCTCCAGGAGTAAATGTGTCCTCTGCCTTACTTTAAAAAATAAATAAAAGTTAGAAGACAGTGCAGTTTCTAGGAGCCTCTGCTAATCTTATGAAGACCCTGTGAACAGGGGTGAAAAATCCCACAGGTTTTTTGGCACAGCGTGACACAACTCGGTGCTTCCACAGGCTGGGAGTTGTGTGTCTGGAGCAGCTTTGTCATCAGAAATTCTCTGGATCTTGCATAACACGGTCTCCTATGTCTTTTCCAAAGCACAGGTGTAATATTTGATCTTTGATCTGTTTGCTTACCTCCCCTGATGACACAAGATCACAGAAACAAGAAACATTTTAGAAGCCACTCGCAGTGAACCCCAATGACTGTGGCCAACAGACGTGCCTTCTGCAGATGAAGATAATTTTTTTTTTTATTATTCTTTCTCACGTGTTGATACCAGGTGAGAACAAGGTCTGTTTTACCTTCTCCAGATGTTTCAGGGAGAGTATTCTCTCCCACCTCCCCCATGAAATTACAAATCTGTCTTGTAATTACTGGGTATCACATGAACTTTTATGCGCTTGTATTTTAAATGCATAATACTGTTATCCCAGAGCAGAGGCTGTGCAAATTGTGCTCTTGTTACTTTAACTCCATGTTTTGAAATCTTTCATTGCAATGTGCTTGAGACTTAAAACTTGGCTTATTAAATGGAGGGAGAGAACCCAATGGAATATGTGGTTTTCATATCCTTGCTGTTTGTATGTGCAAGAACACGTTTCATTGTTCTCCTGTTCGGGCAGAATAAAAGACTTTTCAATAAAGCTGAATTACATTTTCTTGCTTCATTTTATTGCAGTGGCATGTGTATTTCAGTTGATGCAACTTTATGTACTTGTATCTAAAGCAATGAGACCAATATATGTATTAGCATGGGAAGGGAGAAGAAAATGCTGTTTCAGGAGTCAGAAAGGCCTCAGTTGCTAATTTTAAACTTTTTTCTATATAGCAAACTATAAACAGGCAATAAAAACATTTAGTTTTCAAATTATGCAGTTCTAGATTGGTTTTAAGTTGGATTTTTTTCCTTTTCCTTCTGTAGTCAAGTTTCTTTAACATTTTTACCAAAATATTTTCAGTGTTGGAGACTTTGCCTGCTGGAGTTAAGCAATAAAGTTGGTCGTTTTCCTACTCGAGTAGCAGCATTTCACCTGAAATAAAAGTGGGGTGTAATGAATCATAATGAATTCATGTAAGAAGTAAAAAGCTGTAAACAAGATACCAATTAAAACGCTTTGTTTTGGTGACCAGCTTGTGAAAGTAGATAGTTTTAAAAATATGATGAGTAAGACAAGCCATAGATCAACAGATAGAACGCAGAAATACTTTACATCTGTTTCTCCCCTTTTCTTTCAAACAAAACAATGGGATATTGTCATCCCATGGGGCTCTGAAAAGTGAGTCCTGCTCTGACTCATCGCTTCTCAAAACCATCTTCTGTCCTGTTCTTATCCTCATTCTTCATTTCCAGTTATATTTTATCTATTAAGGCATTTCAGCAGGAGAGGAGCCTCCGATTTCAGAGATACAAAATGAATCTGTAGAAGTAAACACTCTTTCCCATTATTTGCCCACCTTTTTACAGTATTTTATTTACCCTGTCAGTTTTCTGAGGACTTAATGTTCATTCCCAATGATTTCATGTAATAGCAAGTTTTCTTGGAAGACGCATCACTACTCCCTAGTGCCATTCCTGCTAGAATATGAACTTTATAAAAAAAACAAAAACAAACCCACAAAACTTAAAAGCAACAAAAACCAATCAACCAAAACAAACAAAAACTCCACCCCAAACCACCCTGCCCTGATATTCCACCAGACAGGACTGGTTTTGACCTTCAGCACTCTAAATATGCTACAGAAGTGCATGATAATCAGACTAAGAAGCTCGTAAAATCAGAGCAGAAGCTCCTATGTAAGCAGTGGGTACTTTCCAAGGTCAGAGGGTTGGGATTCATTGCACTGTGTTAATAAAGGACTCTATTGCTATTTTTCATAGTGATTTTTAATTATTTTCAAAGTGGTGCCAGACAACGTGTAAAGAGAATGTACAAGTACATAAATGAATTAAGTGATGATATTTCTGCAGCTGTGTGATTAGTCTGGTACTTAAACCACTCTAGAAGGTAGGATGGAGAGCTTCCTGCTAATTAGTGAAAAATTATTCTTTCATTGTAGTATGGCTCATGTTCTTCATTTTTTTTCTGATGGATCCTGTGTTGCTTCTTGTTTCCCCCCAAAAAAACCTACTCCCTTGTGACAGCAGTCTTCATCTGCAGTCGGTGATTAATAACTTCTGCAGTGCAACATTGCAACAGCTCAAACGTTATCCCACAGTGGGTCCCCGTGGGATAATGGGCACGTGCTTTGGTGTGTCCCCACGGGTCACCTCCCTTCCCTGGGTGCTCCCAGCCCGGTCCCATCCCACTCGTGCACTGTGTCGAGCAGCTCAAAGGCAATGGAGTTTCTGCATTCATGTGTGCAGTAAATGAATGTGCATGTTCCAAAAGCAGTGATAAAGCAGTTCGTCTTAATTACAGAAACGATGGGTATTGCATAGGATTTATGGCTCCTGGGGGTTGTGATGTAGGAGGGCAAAATTGGGCCAAAATTAATTTTATATATAAATACATTTTCTTTGCTGTGAATTTTAAATTCCAAATTGCACAGCTCTTTTCATCCTAGTGCAGGGTAGCATGTCTCTCCTTCTCTGAAGTACCCGCTGAAAGACCCAAACTTAATGTGTGAGTGAAAATGTAGACCCTGACACGTATCTGTATGGAGAGCAGAAAGTAGTCTTTTTAAAAAACCTTTCTATGAGATTTATGTGCAGTAACAAAGAATAATAGAACAGTATCTTAGTGTGGCTATAAATGTGGTTTTTTTAAATGAAGCATTAAAAATTCTAATCACTCTTGCTCAGTGTTCTGACTGTAACAGCTGTTGCTTTTCAATATTAAAAAATACTATATTTTGGGAAATAGCTGCTGTTGGTCAACTTACTGCTTCTATTATGCTTGGTAATAAAGACAGCCTTAGTTTACAGACTGTGTTAGTATCCTTTACAAGGTTATAAACAAACTTTTTTTTAAAAAATTGGGGTTTTTTGGTTTTATGATGGAAAAACATACAGTTTACTCATGGAAAAGCCTTTATGAGTGCACAACCTTAATCTTAGTTTGTACTGAATGTTGTATCTAGATTAATTCCAGGATATAATGAGGCCATACTTTCTTGGATCTTGAGTCACCAGTTAGAGGGAAAGTTAATTTAAATTTACAATGGAGTATTGCTGCTCTGATATTTTGCATTTATGTTAACTCAGTACCCTTTGTTTCCTCTCTTAAATAGCTTTAAAGTTTTCAGAAGCCCTGAAGCCAGATAGAGCAGAGCCCTGGGTCACCACACCGAGGTGCAAAGTAGTTGCCTTCACCAGGGCTTAGTGATGTTATCAGGGATTCTGCCACAGGGAGATGGTTGAGGGTTTTCTTTTCTATTTGAAAAGTTACATATCTGTTTTCTGAATATCTGTGTTATTAGCATTATTTTATGGTTGGTTGGAGGAGCTCAGTAGAATCTTGATGCTATTTTCACCAGAGCCTTCATTTGGGAAGGAAACAGCGGATTAAAGACGGATTTTAAGTCATGCTTACGACTCCTTTTTGGTTATCAAAATTAGAGTACTTTAAAGTCTAGTGTAAGAAGAAAATTAGCCATAAGATCTGTTAAATGGTGTTCTTATAAATTAGTTCAGTCCTAAATCTTTCATCCTCCCTTGTGTTGAACTGCCAATTCTTTTGCAACTGATTCCCTGAAATCCCTTAACGTGGTTGCATACTAAGAGGTTTGATACCGGGGCTCGAGAACTTGAAAATCCCTGTATATTTAATCTTTTCCTAATACCCAGTTTGCCTTTTCTTTCGAAAACAGATCTTGAAAACTCCCGGATGAAGATGAGAAGTGCCGTGTCGGTTCGCGAGGGGCAGGGAGTCGTGCTGCTCTGCGGACCCCCGCCCCGGGCAGGAGGTAAGGCACCTTTGGGGGTTCATGCTTCCACTGGGGGTGACTGGGTTATGGTGGAATATCTCCCTGGAAAGGCACGGAGAGATCCTTCCAGGGACCAAGAATGACACCTGGTTTCTGAAGGAAACAGAGAGAGAAAGAAAACAAGACCAAAAGGGCTGGGTGGAGGGAAGCACTTAGGAGGATTTACTTTTATCTTGAAGTGCCTTTCTAGCTTCTAGCACTTATAATGTCTGATTTTTATGATCGTTCCGGTAATTAATTATCTTCTGGAGTTAAATTCTGCCCAATTTCCCAATTGCCAGGCCTCAATGAATCTAGTTTTCTCAATGACTAGACAATTGCAAAGAACAGATTCGTTATGCTCATATCTGCCTGTTTTCTTGCAATCAAGACATTTGATAGTGAAACATAATGATGCTGGTGTAATTTAAAACACTGCTGTCTGGAGGGGGGTGAGAAAAATGGATTCTTGGGAGATCAAAAGTTGCAAATATATGTTTTATCGTTCATTCTGCATCTTCAGGCTTTGACTAATTGGTATTAAGCCTCAAGTAATATTGGACAGTAACTGGTTTTATTTGTTTTTAATTGATATGGAGCTTCATTATTGAAGGGCTGTGATGTTAAGCATTAGTGTTCATTGCAAAGACAAGGTAATATAAGTTAAACATTGAATACAATAATATAGGTATTGTGGCCTTTTAAATTTGGCAGAGTCCAAGCAGACGCAGCCATAAAGTGGCAATTTTACAACTGTCTGAGCTTGCAGAATTATTCTCTCTAAACTGATACATACTCTTAAATCATCTTTATAACCTTGCAACAGCTTTGTCTTTTTAGCTGCTGAGAAAATGGGTCATTCTCCCAGCTATCTGTAAGAATTAAAGGGATTAAATTTTGCTTCTGTATGCAGTCCAAAGTCTGAATTACCCCAGCTGTTTGTGTAGTCGCATCTCATGCCTGAGGGTGCAGCCAGAGGTGGTCACCAAACTGACAGCAACTTTGCACTGAGTCGTGCAATGTTTAAGTTAGAGGTGTTAAACAGGAGTTGATACCTGACGTGCTCATATTGCTAAGAACAGTGGGTCAAACCAACACGTGGAAGAGATGAGAATTTCTTTTGCAGTCAGCAGATGGGATACAATTGACACCACCCACACTAATTGTGTTATTCACGCAAAAAAAAGAGATCTGAGGGCTCCCTGAATTATCAAATGGCATTTAGAATTTAGAATTATTTTGAATCCTTGGATTTGTCTGAGAGTTGGAGGATTAACCATTAAAGTTTTCAGGAGTCATGGAGCAGGGTGGAATAAGCCCTCCTTCTTCTTTCCACGTTAAAATAAACCTGTAGCACAGTGACATCAAGTGTGTGGTGCCTCTCGATGTGGCACGGCAGGGTGCGGGTCGGTAAGTCTTAGATAAAATATCCATCCCTTCAGCAGAAGCTGTTTGTTGGGAATAGCAGGGTTGTTTCTGAACAGCTGACCTGGCCTGAGGGCTCTGAGGGCTGTTGGGCCCTTTCCAGATTGGTGATCTTATTTATTACCACCTTTTTTTTATTTCCCTTTGGGTCTGTATTTGTTGCACTGAGCTATTAAATAATTTCAGACAACACTAATTCTAAAAACCTTCTCAAATACCTTGTTTTCTCTTCCTCTTAGACTCCAAAATCCTGTTCTTTTGTGTTCTGCCATGTCTTGCAATTTCTAAGTTCTTACTAGTTTGATGGGGATTTGCAGTTATTTCTTACATTCTCTGAAAGGAGCCTTCGAGACGAGACTTGATTAAATTGTGATTATCCCTCCATATCCAGCATTCCAGTTAGAATAGAAACCAGTGTTCATCCTGAAAGAACAACAGGTCGTCCCTTCTACAGTTTGGCATATTTTTTTCTTTCCTTATCTTATCCACAGATATTTATGTAAGTAATATGGGAATTCTCTTTCAGTGGAGAGCACATAGTTCCTACATCTAATGGTACTTTTGTCCTTTTGAAGGCTGCGGTTCCTGTTCCATCAGGATGGGGACATCTACCATTTAAACCAACGATGAAATTCCATTTAATTTCTCACACATTGGCCCATATGCTGAGATTGTATTTTAGCTTTGTTTCTGTGATGGCTGTTGGCGTACGGGGGGAAGAAAACAGTGCTCAAGATCAATTTTATATTTCTGTCATTAAACACGAGCCGTATCACAAACCACTCCAAAATTTTCTTTAGGGTTTTCCCTTTTTGGCATTCCCTTTTTTGGCAGTCCTGTTTGAAATTTACTGAATGGGAGATTCAATAAATGACTGTGTGTGAAGACTTTACCCCAAATATTTTACTAACTTATGTTAGCTAATGTAAGTTGTATTATAATTGAGCAGTGATTTGGGGGTAATTGAGATGGTCATCTGTCATCGTTCTGCATGACCATACTTCTGTATATAATTTTAATTCTGTTACAGGGAATCTGTTAAAATACCCTGTTTTTTCCACAAATTAGTAAATCATCTACCCCATATAACAAAAGATAAAATGACATCTAAAATTGATTTATGTAGATCTCCTGCTATCTTTTTCGGTTGTTATAATCTTTACACTCTACTGAACTCCACAGCTGTTTTGACTTTTCACTGTGTTACTGTTATGTCTTCGATGGTTTTAAAGGAATGTCAATAAAGCAACCATCTCAACATACAAAACTTAATATTGGACACACTTAACGCGCAGCCGGTTAAAAAACACTCATGCAATGCTAATTTTTTTTCCATGCTGCCAAGAATGGAAAAGACTAGGCATATGGAGATCTAAAAATGATTTTTTCTCTACTACTGATTTTGTTCCAAGATTGGTATCTAAGGAGCGACAAAGCCCCAAGTAAAGCAAATCCACAAGTTCCTTTAGGGCTTTACCTACTCTTACTGCTGTCTGTGTCTCTTGATTATGATGTAGCTTGTCTTCAGCTAATATTTCTACTTGATAGCAACTGTGATTTATTTGTTTATTACAGACAGTTTCTCTAATGTGACATTGGTTTTGGGTTTCAGAAATGTTACTAATTTATGAGGTATATCCTGTTCTTTGGGAGAGGAGAGAGCGATGAGGCGTAGTCCTTTTATCTCTCTGGTGGTTTCAGGGCTGCTTTATACAGAAAGAAAAAGCTGATTTTTTATATTTTTTAATGCTAAAAGTAAAGATTTGCTCGATGGTTATTCAGATTTTTCAGGGAACTCAGGCTTGCCTGGAAGACCTAGACATTAGTTTTATGTTGGTGGTTGTACTCCCTGTTTTCTTGTTAGTATGTGGAATGTGACCATAACCCATGAGAATTTAAGTAAATGGCAAGAATGTTGTGGAGTCGACAAATTGTCACTTGGAAATTGCAAGGAAATTCTATTTATTCATGATTAGCCTCCTGTGATATGTGTTCCTATTTCATGCAATACATCAAGGATATTTCTACATTAAAAAAGCAGTAAGAATATGACCTCCATGTTATTCTTGATAAATGTAGACTTAATCAATAGATGAGACCGTATTTGAAGGACAGGGATCAATCTCACTCATAGTATATTATTTTAAAGTTGTCATGTGCTAGTTTGAAATGATATTAGAACATGGAAAAATAGATCCCAGTTTTATTGCTTCCTGCTTGGTATGACAAATCATTCAGTGAATAATGTCATGTTGGTCGCAAATGAGTGTTTAGACTTGCAAATTTTTGCCCATGTCTCTTCATATTGCCATTTGGAGACCTGCAGGTTCCAGCAAGGCTGTGCTTCGTGGAAAGCATCTCATGTGCCAGATGATGCTTTGATTATTTCTTTTCAGCTACTCTTGAATATCAACATGCTATTTTTCAGGGAACTGTAAACTGAATAAATTTTCCTCATTTGGCTTTGGAACATTTCATACCCTTAAAACAGAGCAATATCAAACTGGTAAAAGTCCAGAATATGGTTTCTTTCCTGCTGCCCATCACTGTTTTTGCAGGAGGTGGAAAGCAAGGGTTTTCCACCTCTGCTTTTTGCTTTTGTTGCAAATCGTGGACGATGCTCATTTGGGCGTGAGCAATAAATCACACTTGCAGTAGGCACGTTATGAGGTTTTTGCACAAAAATGCATTCTAAGGAGAATAGTATGTTGAATATCATAAAGGCAATGGCCTTAAGAATGTTTCCATAGTGTTCTTGAGCTGTTCTCAAACTGCTAAGGAGAAATGGTATTTTTATTTTAAAATATATTTTGCAATAGTCCTGCCGGTGTCATCATCATCATCTGCACAAATTTCAGCTGACAGTTTGAAATCAAATGGTACCCGAGAGACACCTACATTTGTCCATATGAGAGACAATAATACACATTCACAGCTGGATTTTACAATGATTTCTGCCTGTCAGAGCATTATTTCCACCACCAGTAACAAACCAATGCTATGGAGACACTCTTCATTTTGCACTTTATCAAATGCAGTCTTTCTAAAGCACTTTTCTCTGTTGATAATCCTGTGTTCCAGGCTGAAGGAAACCAGACTAAAATTAGTATATCCTTATTTATATTTCTTTGCAACTGAAGCAGTCTGCAGCTGCTTTACAGGACATGTTTTTAAGCTGTCCTGTTTTTAAACTGTGGAGGTTTTAACTGGCCTAAAAACTTCTAGCAAATGATTCGTGATTCCAGTTTGGGAAAGGGCAAACTGGACAAGCAGAGCATCACTCCAAAATCTTAAAGAACCCTTTGTTAACTCTGTGTTTCATTATGCAGATCTATAGCACTGAACATATTAATATATTAGGTTTTATTTATAATTAATTATTTTAAAATTAATTTAAATTATTTATATTTATTAATATATTAGCTTTTATTTCTTGAATAAGCAGTCTTCCATCCCTTTTGTAAGTCTTAGTTTAAGAGATGTATCTAGATGGTGAAGGATAGTTCATAGCCAGGTAGTAGAGCATAAAGCCTGGAAACATCTATGATGAGTAATTAGCTCTTGTAAATTTTGTGCTGCATCTTGAATACCCTTTGCAAAATGATTCTGGGAATATTGTAGCTTTTTATAATTTTTTGGTTTTAAGGAAAGATTCTAACCGTTCTAGCCTTCAATCATTCATATATATGTATTTATATTTTTTACAAGTAGCTTCCCAAGTATACAAATCGTAAAACAAAAGAATATTTTTAAATCTTGGTATTTTAAAGCTAGATTATTCTTTTCATTAGTGGGGTGAGAAAGTGTGTCAGACCCTAGAGTCTGTGCAGGGAGGGCTACAATTTCTTCTGTAGCCCAAGGAGGAGTTTTGCTTAAGATTGGATCAGCTCCTGCTGGCTGCACTACATTTTCTTTCCACTAAAGATTCGTTAAGATTTTAGTCCATAAATTAGCAGTGTGTATAATGTGGGCTGTTGTGGGAAAGAGCAAAATGCAGAGGAGACTTTGGTGAGATTAATAGTGCCTAAGTTTAATCAGCAAAATGTATGTGGGCACTCCAGGAGACCTTGAAAGACTATGGGATGTGCACTTTACTGCTGGCATCTGCTCTCGTTAGACCTCTCTCCTGAACTGGAATAAACTGGAAGAGACAGCAATATGGGACAAGAGTGTTTTAATGGGAGAATCTGCCTCTTGGTGGTGGGGTATTTGCTGGAAAAGGGGAGGATGGAAAGAAAGAGGGAGAAGAGGATTAGGAAAAACCAAATTGCAAGAAAAAAGTTCAAGACAAGGCTTTTCACATAGTTCCAGGTATCTGGGGTGTGCCCTGGAAAAGGAGAAACTTGGAGAAAATAACTGGGTTTGGCCATCTACCAAGATTATTTTTATCCCTAAATAGTTACTGTGGGGTTTTTCTCCTCCAGCTCTTTATTATCTTCTCTACTAAAATGCTTGAGTTTTTTGCTGGAAATAAGATAATTGATTAGGCAGAGGCAGAAGGGAGATGGCTGCAGTCCCAGCACACAGTCACAGCTGATCATCACGCTATTTAACAAGAGTACTAAAATTAATTTTTGTTTATCACAGAGGTTTACCAAGTACCTTTTCCTAAATGAGTGCAACACTACTAAATGAAGTTTGTCAGTAATTGCTACTTCAACCTATAAACATTAGTATGTTCCTTTGAAAATTTACTCTTGGGTATTTCCATTGGTTTCCCATAGTTTATCTCCCTAATAGTTAACATTCAGAAGAAATCAGATGTATTTTAGTTGAGCAATAAGCTAAACTATCATCTTTTTATCCTCAAAATTATTATAGGCGGGAAGCAATTTAAAATACTTTCAACTATTGAAAAAGCATAACAGAGTTGTTAGAAATGCTCTGAGCAATTAAATGTAAAGTTCTGGGGAGGTGATTAAAAGAACAATTTGTCATTTGAAATGGATATGCCTAATGGGTATGTATTTAAATATTGCTTCCTAAAGCAGTTTCTTACTTTTCTGCATATTCCAGGGTATGAACGATTTGATCGTAGTCAGTAGAGTCTGAATGACACAGCTAATCTGAAACAATTAGGTCAGAAATGTGATAAAGAGAAACTAATCCATCATCCTGCCCAGCTACAGGGGAAACCAAATTGGGTTTTTATTCAGCAGAGGAACCCAAATGTAGACAAGGCGTTTTGTTAAGACTCTCCCATTAGCATCTGGATTTCCTTTGGAGCACCAGGGAACATTTAACCTGGCAGTGAAGGAGCACTTTTCTGTCACAAAGTCACATTTTGTTTGAAACTTAACACTAATGGTTGAACCCCAGTGTGACAGGAGAGGGAAGGGGAAGACAGACAGACAGACAGGCAGACAGAAGGCAAGGCTGTGCTGAGGGGGTCGGTCTCTTCTCCCAAGTCACAGGCAATGGGACAAGAGGAAATGGCCTCAAGTTGCACCAGGGGAGGTTCAGATTGGGTATTAGGAAAAAGTTGTAGGCAGAAAGGGTTATTAAGCCTTGGACTGGGCTGCCCAGGGCAGTGGTTGAGGCACCATCCCTGGAGGGATTCAAAAGATGGGTTGACGTGGTGCTTAGTGACATGGTTTAGTGATGGGTTTTGGAGTTAGGTTGATGGTTGGACTAGATGAGCTGAAAGGTCCCTTCCAACCTGGACAATTCTATGATTCTGTGTGCTGGTCAGAAATGGACTTAACAAGGGATTATTAATAAAGAATTAACGCTGCCAGTCTCAAACATCTGTGTTTCCCAAGGATGAGTTTAGAAATGTCTACATTTTAATTACAGTGATGTGCTTTGCTTTTGACGCTGCTTTGAAAGATTTAGAAAATTCTACCAATTGTCAAGTGCAGCAAAAGACAGACCTGCAGTGGGTTTTGTCACCTGTGGCAGCTGTGCAAAGGTGCCACAAGTGTGTGTAATTTCTGCTCAGCCAGTCCATGGTGGAGCTGTGGGTGGGAGGGCAGTAGAGAAAACTATAATTCGTGCTGTGACTATGTTTAAGGAATTACATCTTTTTTTTTTTTTTTTAAGCTCGTTTCAAAATCAGAATACGGGTGGACTCTTACCATATTCTGTTTAAAAAAGAAAATTAGGTGTCAGCCTGAAGTACGAACCTTGCAATTTCAGCTAAAACATTTCAATATTCTCATTAAATGTGTAGATTGAAATTGCAAGATATTACATAGGTCTCTCATTGTTTTGGGTTATTCCATACGCAGAAGTTCCATGCCTAATTACCTGCACAGCATGCTGAAAATTGATCTTTTATATTTTATCTACAAAATAATTCACCTTTTATGCCACCAAGATTAATGGTATACATTAGCTTCAAATCAGGGTGTTTCCATTATACTCTGGAATAAAATGAGGTTTCTCAGGATTCGTTCTTCACTTTTTGTAGCTGGACTCAGATTCGCATCATGCAATTTATATTTTATATGAACAAAAATATCAGCCAAAAGAAGGGAGGAACTTTAAAGACTTCTGAGGGGATTCTCCAAGTTGGGAAAACATTATAAATATTTTAACCAGATGCTCGTCGTCTCACTTTAACACTGGTGTCCACGATTCAAGCCCTATTACAGAGGGTTTTTTTGTAATTGTCATTATTTTTACATAGAAAAGATTAACAAAAAGTAAACTACCAAACTAGATTGCATGGATAGACTGTACTCTGGAGTGTGGCTGCAGCTTTTGTAAGCAGCTGAAGACTTTTGCAGTGTTAGTGGTACAACTACTCGCATGCAAACAATTCAGAAGGTTTTGGTTTCTTTTTCCTAGCTGAACACACTCAGTTTCTTGGCATTTAATGTGCTCAAGAATATACCTTAAAACCCTGAAACTTATTTCCAGTAAAATCCTAAAGAGTTAATGATATCATTTTTGCCAGTAGCACCTAAAGATGTTATAATACCCAGTTTACATAGGGTTGGGGAATCCCATATTGGAGTACACCTTGTCTTACGCCTACAGTGCATGAGATATTTATTAGTAAAACAAACTTTAACGTTTGCCAAAAAAAAAAAGGAAAAATATATGATTTATTTGTATTTTATGGCACAATTAAACCGTTTCTTCTTTATTTTGGCACCATGAAGAGCCTTGCAGTTGGCCATGCTGGCTGTCCAAAGGAAGGAGGGACTACTCAAGGTGATGAACTAAGTAGAGTAAAGTAGCCAGGGTTTGCCCAAGTAAGAACAGAAGAATAGTTAATGAGAAGTTTGAAGGTAGTGTATATAAGATAAAATGCATGTTTTCCCCCGGGGGCACTCGCATCCCCAACATCCAGTGACCTAAACCCAGAGCAGCGCCATCTTCTAGGGATTGGGCTGCAGTGAACTAAGGACAGTTTGTGTCTAGGTTAATCCACTTTAACTCATGCAGATTAACTTCCCTCTTTTAAATAATTTGCTTGCACTTTCCCAGGGGTTCCTGTGCAGACAGCAGTACAGTTGTCCTCAAAACTGTTGACAAAGGGACATTTCTGTCCCCAATGGCTTCAGGGTTGTGTCTTCTCCCTCCCGAGTGATGCTCATCCACCAAACGAGAGGCTTTTCTCCACTTTCTGTCATTTCTTCACAGTTTGAGATTAAACTTAGCCAAAAGATGAACTAATTGGTTTCTTTCTTAATTATGGTATCTGTCATTATCCTCTCAAAATCAGTGTTACTTTTCCATTACTTCTACTCTTAACTCTAAGGTAGATAACTCAAAATAGCTGGTTGCTACAAATTTCCCTGTGTCTAATTACAGTTTCTGTCATTGCTAAATTTAGTCTGATTACTTTCTTGCAAACAGTTTTTTAAAAGCCATATACCATCCTGTGGGTTAGGCAGAGTGCCAGTTGAAGAGGGAAATACCAGGATATTTCAGCTTCCCAAAACTTGAATTGGAGAACTGTATGAAGTAATGTAGATTTTGGGTATCAATGATTGACATTAAACTTCATTTAAAAAAAAAAAAAAATTCAACAAAACCTCTAACTATTGTTCAGTCTGCTTGATGTACTCAAAATCAAGTATTTTCATTTCTTTTCATGTTTATCTATATAAACATCTGCTTCACTAATTGAAATTCAGTCAGTTTTGAAGATAAATTTAAGTCTGTTTCAGAGCAATATTGCTCATATCATTTACTTTTGTGTATTTAAAAATCTCAGTTAGGTGTTAATTATAGGACTAGTGGAGATATATGGGAATGATGATCCCAAGCAAAATGAGGAAGAGACAGTGGGGAATGAGCAGAGAAGATCTTCAGAATTTGTGCTTTTACAATGTATAATAAACCTTATGCATTATCCTTCTCCTTTTTGTTATAGGTGTATATTGCCCTTTTTTTATTATTTTTTTTTTAAACTTTTGGTTTACTGGCTTCCTGAATTAATTTATAATTTTGGATTCCCACCACTACTGTCATCTGTTTACAAGAAATAAGATTGCCCCTGGGTTTCATCCCAGGGTCTTCCACTGATACATAGTAAAAATCCAAGTTTAAAAATGACAGGCAATTTTGTGAGTTTTAATTGAATACTTAGATGCACAAAGCACCTAGAACAGTATGAGCATGCTGAGCATGTTGTGGCTTATAGCCTGCACAGTAAATAATAATCAAATAATGCAAAATAAAGAGGAGAAGCCAACCAAGATGTAGTAAACAAATAAAAATTGAGTAATAACTGTAATTTCCAATACCTTATCCATGTACGGTTGCCAAATAAGGAAAAAATGCATTGGAAAGCAAAGGCTTAGATCTCCGAGGAAGCCCAGGAGAGACATATTACTTCCATTTATAACAGCAAATCAACTGAAAACTTGTAATTGACAGAAAAAGAGTGAGTTTATGTCCCTTGAGGTGCTCTAGGATCAGCAACAGGCAAATGGTGTAAACATAATAAATCACAGAGCAAGTTGTTTAATATGAATTTTTTTGGAAAGTAAGAATACACTTTTGTAAAGTACAATAAATATGAGATATTGGTGGTGGGGCACTGGTAAGGAAACACCCTCCTTTTTTAAGAGAGTCGATGAAAATATATGTTGAATGGGAAATTAGGTTTCTAGGAGTGCTTATTCATAGGCTGTTGAAGGATCCAATTAAAGTGGAATACACTTTGCGTGGCTTTCATAATCATAATGACTGATTTCAATGAGTTTACTCTTGACTTAACCCTCAATAATAAGAACGAAATCAAGCTGCTTATTTTCCTACTGCATATCCAGGTCTGTCCATCCCCCTTGAATGTTTTGAATAATGCCTTTTTTTCTTTTTTACTTTCTTTTTTTAGAATAAAATAATATTTTGAGCTAAGGAAAATAAGTAGCTCAATAAATACCAGAACCAATAAAGCCTGGCTTCCCACACTTTTTATCTTGTGGATTTCTGAGTTTGATGCGGGGTTGGTTTTTTTCCTTACAGTTCCTGAATTGATACCTAGTGTGGTCCACAGCCTTTCCCTCAGCTTTGTGGTCTCTCTCTTCATCCAGCTCCTGTGTAGAAATGGAATTATGCTTTATTTTTTGGTCTTTCCCATTTAGCAAGACCATATAATCTTTGCCCTTAAAGACCTTGTAGTCCCTTTCAAGCTCTTCAGGTGTATTTTGTCTTTTTTTTTCCTTTTTTAAAATGATTTTTTTATTTTATTTTTTTCTATTTGAAATGGCTGATAGATGTTGAAGAGTGCCAGAAAACAGAATTGTGCTCGGATGCCACCTCCCTGCTGTATGGTGCTCACTCAACGAGCTCTCTCAACAGTCATCCCTTGATACCTACATCTTGGTATTTGAGTTGTAATATGGAAGAGTAGCTGCACAGAGTATTTTTTTTCTTGATTATATGAATATTCTTTGGCTTGTGTAGGAGAACTCGTGTAGCACATCTCAAAAGTCTTGCTGAAGTCAAGATAGATCACAGATGATCTAACTACCCTGTCTTTTCTTGGCAAATCCTTGTTGGCTTTCCTTATCATAAATTAATTACACCTTTCACGTTATGTAAGAAGGAACTTTTAGAGATAACTTGTTTCAGCTGAGGAGACATGCTGCAGGTCAAGAAGGGTCGATGGCTGTTTTCAACAACAAATATTTCCAAAACCGACAAAAGTTTCACTCTTGAGAAAAGCCCTGAGACCATTAATTGTTTGTACACACTGCTCCTGCAAAATTATGTTAATGGCAAGAGTTTAAATATTAATAGAAGGAAATTAAATGCAATTATGATAAGCCATTTCTTTTGATGCCCTTTTTTTGCATTAGCCAGTCCATAAATATTTTAATAATTTCATTTATTGTATGTTTTTTCATCTGCACAATCTTACCTTGTGTTAGATGGTCCTGTTGGCTTAGCTCTTTGCTGGGCCCGTATTTGTGCTCGACAATGAGTGGAAATGCCTACTCTCCATTTCCTGACTGCATCCAAATTTACTCACTTTGATATTAAACCTATGCAAAAAGGGATGATCTCCATTTTGTAGGGGTGGTGCAAATGCTGCAAGGTATTTCAGCATGAAGGCAGGTCAATCAAGCTATAATCGTCTCTAATTAGCACTTGCAGAAGCTGTAATCTTTTTATAAACTTTCAGCTGAGCGGCACATGGGTGAAAAATTATTTCTTGCTTGGAAAACCATTAAAAAATAATTTCCTTTGATTCCGTAGGATATGAAGGAGACAAGCACATGGCCTTGCACAGGAAGGGGCTTTTGCCAATTAAAATTGGACACATGGAGCTCAGAGTGGTGTTCAGAAAAAAACAAATTATACTGCATTTTTTGCCAAATCTCTTAGTTTATCTCTTAAAGTGTGGTTTTCTTTTCGAGTGACTGTAATGAATGATAGTGAGGGCTACTTTCCCATTTCATATAGATTTCTTTATGGTATTTTTATGGATTTTCCTATGAAAAAACTAGTTTTGCTTTGTCTTGATCTCTAATATGAATTTCTGCTTCTTTTTGTCATTCCTTTCACTTGCATACACTTGTGCTGTTTCTATCTACTAAGTACCTGAGTTGTTAAGGAGCTACTGAATGAATAACTTTTCCATTTTAGTAAAGTTTGGTCTCATTTTTGCTGTCTGCAAAGGGAAAAAAAAAAGAGTACATCAAAGAAATGGTCCTTGTATAAGGCACTTTGAATTCCTTTTACCTTTTTTTTCTTCTGGAGGTAATAAGGCTTTGGTGAAAACATGGTTAATTTTGGCTTTGTTTGTTTTGCTTGTTTCTGGTACCATTTTAAATTTATTTCTCGCCATCATTGGCTCTCTGATCCTGTTTGTTACATAATAAAGTATTGTATTTAATATATATAGTACAATATATACAATATATAATGCAATATATAAGTATTGTACAATATATAATATAATACAAAAATAAATAATACAAAAGAAATATAATACCAAAAAAAAAATATAAACTGGTCTTTAAAGGAAAAAGAAAAGTGAAAAGCCCTACCCAACACCTTTACTTCTTTTTTTTTTTATTACCAACTAGAATTGTCATTTGCTTGGATCTTCAATGAATATCCATCATTTGTCCAAGAGGACAGTCGGCGATTTGTGTCCCAAGAGACCGGTCACCTCTACATTGCCAAAGTCGAGCCCTCGGACGTTGGGAATTACACCTGTGTTGTCACCAGTGCTGTGACCAACAGCCAAGTTCTTGGGTCACCAACGCCTCTCGTGCTGCGCACGGATGGTAGGACTTCCCTTCCACACCATCCATAAAGAACTAAGTGGAGCGTGAGGGAAATAAACTTGGTTTGGAATTTAATGTGATAGAACGCTAAAAGAGAGAGAAAAAAAAAAAAAAGGCTTTAAAAATTAAAAATTGCCTTTTCCAATTGTCTCGCATAGGTGTGATGGGAGAATATGAACCCAAAATAGAAGTTCAGTTTCCTGAGACTCTTCCTGCGGCTAAAGGCTCCACTGTGAAGCTAGAATGCTTTGCACTAGGAAAGTAAGTTTTCGACTTCACCCGTGCTGTGAGTTGAAGCCCATTAGGGTTCATCTGCACAACAGATGGGGAGTTCTGGCAGCCGTTTGGGTAGTGTTTTCTAAAGACACTGTTTTGGTCGTGGTGATTATTGCCTTGGAATAAGAGGGCAAAGAGTCTTGGAGTAAGTTTTGATTTTGTTTAGAATTAAAACGTCTGTGCTGGAAACAGTAATTTACATTTCATTTCAAATTACCTTGAAGAAGATCAGTGTAGTTTTGCATATATTCCTTGACCTTGTTCTGTTTTCTCTGTGTAGTTGTTGAAGTCAGTGAGAATTTTGCCTGAATTTTACCGTTAAATGTACTTGATGCTTTCATAATATAGTTCTCTCTTTATAGCTAAAATAAAGATTAAAATCCATCCCTCTTCGGAATGATACTTCACACACAATTTATATCTTTTCTCTTGCACAAATGATCTGAGAAAGCATTTATGTTTCTGTAAATGTATTTACTTACCACTTTGCAGTTTATTTGCAGACAGCTTTGTCAGGTGTTGATACCTTTAAGTATGAGATTGATAATTTAATCACATGTTATTGCTCTGGGTCCCAGGGTAGGTGGGTGAAAGTTTTCAAGTTGGAGAATGAATGGCTGTTCTAGGATGAGAATTTCAAAAGATTTGCCTTGATTCTCCTCCCATGGCAGTCACTGGTAAATCTCCCCTGTCTTCAGGGGAGGCCAGTGCTGATTTACAAGAAATTTTACAATCATTGGATATTCACACAGATATTAATGAAAAATTTGGTACCGTAAATAATAGCCTATGAAACAGGTACATGCAGATCAGT
>BJBW01006375.1:13083-49934 GCA_004320125.1 Scolopax mira | reverse complement strand
AATCAAGTACTTTAAGCAAAGCTGCTTAAAAACCCATTATTTTCTTTTTTAGCCCCGTGCCTCAGATTAACTGGCGAAGAACTGATGGTCTGCCATTTCCAAGTAAAATAAAGCTGAGGAAGTCCAATGGTATGATTGAAATACCTAATTTCCAGCAAGAGGACGCGGGGCTGTATGAATGCATCACTGAAAACTCAAGAGGAAAAAACATTGCAAGAGGACGTCTCACTTACTATGGTAGGAAACTTCTTCTCCTTCTCTCCCACCTTTCTTTACATGGGAAATACAAACCACTCCTAAGGTACTTTGGGGTTTACAGCTCCTGCAATACCACTAAGCATTTGTGCTTAAAATTCTGTGGCATCTTAATTCTCCTCATGGAGAATGAGAACTTCTGCACCAGGTTTTTGTGTAACACTTGTAATACATGTCCAGGCTCAAAAGGGTTCCTAAGAGTAGTGTGGAAAGTGCTTGTACTTATTTTTCTATGATGGAAGGCCTTTTTTTTAACACTTCTTATTGGTCCATTGGTGAAACCTTAGGTTTTCAGTCAAATGGATTTATTTGGGGGATCATTTAGGTCTCACATGTACAGGTAATGCAAATTTTATCTTGCTTTAGGAAAAGATTACTGATGGATATCGTCAATCCTTTGCTTTCAAAATGGCCAATTTTATTTTAAAATGAGTAAATAAATGAGAGAATACAGTCCAGCATAGGAAATGAAATAATACAAAATTTAACAGCTGGAAAGAGAGAGTCTCTTGTGCATTTAAGGTTCTAGAGTGAAATGAATATTGGTGAAGCACATTGGTGGTGTTTCAAACCTGGAGTGATTTGCAACAAAGTGGTAATTGACAATTTTTGTTAAAGCCAGATCTTAGCAAATATAATTTCCTTTAAGTAAATGGCAATTTAAAGAGCATTTCAGACTGTGCTTTGCAATGCTGTTCCTCATGGAGGAATATTTAAGCAAAGCTATATTTTTAAAGTTGTGTATAAAAGCAGAGAACATGGGCTGTTCTGCAGCTTCGAGCAGAAGCTCTTTGTGTTTACTGCTCTGAATGGGGAGCTGCTGCTGACTGGAACACAGAGTGCTGCAGTGTGTATTTTAGTCAATGAAGATTTTAATTGAAGGCACAATGGATATTATAAGGAGGAAGTAAAAGACTTCTCCCCCAACCACAACTTCCAAATTAACAGTCACGTTGAATAAGTGCCCCATCACTGTAAATATTCAAGGTTAGGTTGGACAGGGGATTCTGAACAACCTGAATTTTCCGTATACTCATTGTAATTAAGACTTTTTGAGAAATCTTATGAATAACAGGAGCACAGTATCTAAGAAGCTTCAACTGCCAGTGCCACCTGCCATTCCAAACTTGGCATTTTGCATTTGACTTTTGTTCACTACTTGATAGTTTCAAACGAGTTGTGGTTTGTGCATCAGTTTGTCTCAGTTTTCCCACTCCAGTTTTAAATCAAGGCAGTTGTAAGACATACCAGTGTAAACTACATACAAAATTGAGTGGACTTGTTCATTAGTCCTTGTAATGTAATTGCGATAGTGGCAATCTTAAGATATCTGTCCTGCTTCCCCAGTTGTGTTTTGCTCATTATAGGACACACAGCTGAAATAAAGGATGTTGCTAATCAGTAAAAGCAAGCGAGTTGCAGTTTTGTGACAAGTAAATCAGTGTGAACATTTTCACTGAAATCCAGAAGGGAATTTGGACCCTCAGATAGGGTTCATATTCCAATATAAATGTCCGCCCATATTAGATCCATCCCTACCGTGGATGTTTAGCCTAAGAAGAATAATGAGACCTGTAATGGCATTAATGGCACTCCAACTGTTTCATTTCATTTGTTCTGCTTAATGAAACCCATTCTGCAGAATTAAGTAGATTTAAGTAATCTTTCTTATTTTCTTACTTGCTTTGTTGTTGCAGACAGAACGCCAACAAGTCTGTGTTCAGGATAGGATTATTTTAACACTTTTTGATAATTTGGAGGATTTTAATTCTGTTTGTAGATCAATAATGTTCTATAACTGAAGATAATATCTTCTGATGGTTGGCTGCTGTGCCTGATATCAAAGCTCAGGGGTCTGTATGATAAAGAATCTAACCATATGCCACTCAGTCTTTCAATAAAAGATCAATATTTAAGGAAGTTGTTCTAAAAGCAGATGAGGATTTGGGGGAAACCAATGCAATATACTGAAGACAGAGCAAAAAATATCCATCTGCCAGAAAGTAGCAGTGCTGGCAAAGATGACACAAATCTGTGTGGTAATGTTAGTGGATGTTGGCTGCTGTTAGAACACTTTATTGGTAGAAGTGTAAGACATGTCTGCTACTCATATACAGAAAAATATAAGCATTACAAGCACACAAAATGCCTTTTTATTTCAGCAGTTACAACATTTATTTTCTTCTCCTCAGCAGAAAAAAAAAAAGCAGGTTTCTGGCTTGCTCAAAAAAAGAGTATGAGAAGAATTGGGGTTAACATTTTCAAAGTTGTCATCATGACGTAATGTGAAAAATAAATCTCTAGGGAAAAAAAATAGACAAAAATTTTCCATGTGACTGAAAAATAGGTTTTCCTTTTTTTGCAGATTTTAAAGGTTCTTTGTAAATGAAACATAAAGCTACTCCTAAAAAAAAGCTTGGAACATTTTGTTGTTCTGCTGTGAAGCAAAACACCCTTATTCTCCTTATTTGTTTTATGAGCTGAAACAGTAAAATTTGAAATCTGAAAATTGGGGTTTTCAGTGCATAAATTGTTTGATTTCAAAAAAATCACTTATATTAATTCCTTACAGTGAGGGTGGTGATGCACAGGAACAGGTTGACCTGGGAAGTCGTGGAAGCCCCATCCCTGGAGGGGTTCAAGGCCAGGNNAGGGCAGGGGGGTTGGAACTTGATGATCTTTAAGGTCCTTCCAACCCAAACAATTCTATGATTCTGTATTTTCTGTGCTATCCTGCCACTTCTTCTAATAATGAATTACAGTCTTGAAATCACAAAATGATCAAACATCAATTCAACTTTAATCATGTCCATAGTCATTTTTTCACGAATGCTTGTAAAGATGTTTGGTTTAGAAATTCTGTGCACATACTTAACTCTCTTCATGAAAAAAATAAAAAAGGATCTGGTTTTTTTTTAATTTGTTGTGGGTTTTAAATATAACTCTCAGCCTGTAATTGAAGTTGATAATTAAAATAGATACTCTAAAACAGATATTCTGGATTCTTCCATAGCATTACTAACAGAGTATTAATCTTGCTTTTTTTCTCATGAAGGATTTTATCAAGAAAAGCCATCATCAAATGTTCAGTTTGTTGTCATTTGTACGGTTCCAACATTTGATTAATGCCAGTTTTCACCTCAGGGGAGTTCAGAATGTGCTAAAAATAGGACAAGATTATCTAACTTAGAATATATAAATAATTTGCTTTCACTTTATTAGTATATTCATTTGTCATCACTATTAGCCCTTTCCATAAAGAGATAATAGAAGAAGACAGACACTTCATGGCATGTAAAAATGAGAAGAGATGAAACAATTACATTTTTGTATTTTAAGGTGCAATTAAACATGTAATGTGGTTAGAGATACCTAAAGCAATTAATTTGAGGCATAATTGAAGAAGAGATATTCTTCCTTAGAACATGCTGATTTAACAGAATTCATGTTTGACAGTTTCAAGGCAAAATGTTAAACAGAGAGAAAAACAGAAATTCTGCTGTTCTTTTGCTCTGCAGTGGTGATCTGTGGTGAAGCCCCCAGTATTACATAGACTATATGTAATTTTTTCATATATCAAAAAATACTTGTATATTTTGCTAATTATCTTGGTAATATTGTACCACCAGAATTATACTGAAAATACATTATTCATGTATGTGAAGGAGCCTCACTGTCTAAACCTTTTGTCTGATAATCTCATTCTATCTTGTTCATGGAGATGTTTTCAAAACACTAACTGCAAAACTATAAATGAGTAAATAATACCAAGGAGTTGAGGAGTTTGATCAACCTAGAGTCTAATTGTCAATGCTGTCTAATAGCTTTTGTTATCTTTTTTACATGCTAAAACTTTCCCTGGTGATGTAGCAATTACTTGTTGCTTGAGAGCATTTTCATTTTTGATTGGAAGTCAAATAATGGACGTCTTCAGGGATGGGATAGATGCTTCTCTGGACCCAGTTGCTTCATCAGGAAAAAGTTATTCATGCTTAAAGTCACTTGGAGTTTTGAGATAAAATAAGGTTCATCTTTGCTGTAGGCATCAGTATGAGTGTCAGAGCCTGACTTTCAGGTATACTACTTAGAAAAATGAAGGTTATGTTTTCTGGTTAGTTTTTTTTTTCCCAGTATGCTTCATAGCTGCTTTCTCTTGAACTGGGGAAGATTCCTTTCTCTTGAACTAGGGAAGGTTCCTTTTGACTCTGATTTATTGCCCAACTGCTGAGCTATCCAAAGGTATTTTCAAAGGAGATTTTCAGCCTGGCTTTCATACTCTAAATTTCAGAGTAAAGACACAGGTATAAGCCAACTGCATCTTGTGTGTGAGCCCAATTTAGGGACTGTTCTGGAAGAGCTTCCCATAGTCTTCTCCTCCGAGCAGAGGCATGGCAGACCTCAGTTCTTCCTGGGAGAACACAGTGCTGAGACAAATGTCATGGGCCTGAAACTCTGCCTTTCCTTCATGGTATTCCAGTGGATTTTCATTGGAGTCTCCTACTCTGGAAGAAATTCTGTATAAAAATCGTGTTGACAAGCATTACAAATTGCTTACAAATTAGATCTCACGACAGCTTCTGAAAAGTGTCAACTTCTTCAGCCGTTGCTTCCAAGAACTTCGTCACAGCCACTCATTAAAGCTGATCTTCATTCACATCAGCCCCCAGAACAGTCATTACAAAGGGTTTCTTAGAAGTCTAGAAAAACGTTTCTTCCTTTACGTATGGCCTATGGGGATGCCCTAGAGTGTAATGAAGCAACAGTTGTTTTCTTCAGGAAGACCTGCCTGGCCTATCAGCTGGAAGAAAAGGGTGATCGTAGCCACCAAAAAAAAAAAGATGACCAAGTCTTCTCACTGGGATAAATTTTATGAAGTTACACACTGGTATCACTTCTTGCCCATGGGACCATGAGTCTTGCAAGGAATATTTTAGGCAAAAGCAAGTGAAGCAAAATACAGGCTGGTGCCTTTCCAAGTGACTGACCATGAGGCTGACAGCTAACCTTCTTTAGAAAATTAACTGCTTACAAGATTTTTGTCCCGAGGGAACTTTATATGAATCTTTCATGAAGATTGCACAGCAAGTTCCTAAGAATTCTTAATATTATTGCACAATACAAATTCCTGTCACAGTCACAAACCCTGCACTACAAACGCCATTAAAATTACTTCCAACCTCTCAACTTACAGCATCTTTTGTTCTTCTCAATGACAATACACTGCCTGCTTGGCTGTTCCTTGCTTAAGGAAGGAGTTGTGTCTCCTCAGGAAGATCTAAGTTATATACCAAGCCAATGCAGTAGCTCCATGGGAGAATGAGGCTTTGTTACCAAGTCATCAGTCTTCCTTCCAGTGCACAGTGGTGATAGTGGTGGAGGAACCAGATCTTCTCAGCAAGTGACACTTGCTAAACAGTGACGTGACCTGAAGGGGAATAAAGCTGTATATTCAGAATCATTTAGGTACAGTCAGGAAGAGCTCCATAAAAAGGTCAGTGTTGGGCTTGGAAAGTCACACTTCTATTTTGAGAGGTTGTGTGGATCTACTGATACATGACCTTCTGTCTTCACTTCTCTCAGACATGGACCATCTTTAGCTTGGCCAAGATTCAGTGTTCAGTGCCATGTTCCCAGCTGGAATTTCCCCCTTTTCAATTTTGAACTGGGTAGTTGAATTGTTCTTTTCCAAGGAGTTTCTAAAACTTTTACAGCCTTTTTGAAGACTTTGAGATGTGGATGATTGAAAAGGGTATTTTTCTTTCTGCTGAATTCCTTCATGGGTAATTTGAAGAGAAAAAGAGCCTTCCTCGATAAAATTACACCCTCTTGCAAATGAACAAGCACCATAAATTTCTCACATAGTGTCTTAGGAAGCTCAACTGTGTTTATTTTTGTTTTGAGTGGTTCTTGCTTCCATGCTTTCCAAAAAGACCTAGTTTATCATAGACACCGTGGAGTCTTGGGAAACCCTTGTATGGAGACTGCCTTACATGAAGACTCCTAAGATGAAGATTTATGAGGTAGACGTGTTTTTCTTATTAATGGAATTGAATCCAAGATCTTGAACTTGAAAATAGACAATATTTAACCTATTTTCCAGAGGAGATAAGCAGCGGATGTGAAATGTTGCACATGTATGGATCCATAAATAATTCAAGCACTGTTGCATGTTGCATAAATTTTTAGGTATGCAAAGTGCAGGAAGCACACCCACATGGAGTCCTGAGCTTTCATCCCCCTGACATATGTGGGGCAAATACACCAAATGACAGTGTGAGATAAAACAATGGCTCTTTCTTGAATTCTGGAGTTGTAACGTTAACTTCCAACGTTTAACCACAATTAATATCAGTAACGTGGTATATTTGCCTGACACAAAGATCATGTTATCCTTCCTTCTAGAGCTGGCCTTGATCAAGAGAGTGTAAAAAATTGTATCACCCCCAAATCAGTGAAAGGCATTAATCCTCATCAGGTATAAAGAATGAACAAAACAAAAGAAATAACAGGTTTCACTATCAGCAAGTACTGGTTGAGTTCAAAAACTCCTAAGTTAATGTCTCAATGAGCACATTGTAGTAAGTTCTTCTGTGTGAAATTAATCCCGAGTATGTATACATAAATCATAAATAGTTTTAATCCTTGTTATCATAAAAGGGTGGTGCTGTACCTGATCATGTTGAGATCTTATCACTGTGTTGTAGAATATCTAATGGAGAGAAAATGTGCACGCTAGAAAAGAATGCATCTTTTTAAATGGAATGAATACCAACCCCCATCCCAGCATTGGTCTGGTGCCTGTGGCAATGGAACAGGTTCTGCTCTCAGCCCTGCTCCAGGCTTCCCTCGTGGCCATTAATTTCCCTGGTCTGAATTAATTGCTGTTGTGTAACTCCATTGTAGTGGCAAGTTCAACAGGAATTAAGCTGACCTTCTGTGCTTCCAAAACTCATCTGTTAAATAGTAATATTTTGCTCTCTCGCTAAGGACTTTTGTTATCCTAGTTGTTTTGATAAGAGTGTGCTATGGGAGTTTCTTAAATTATCAATTTAGGAAAATCTTTAAGGTAATCAAATTCCCTTTTGCCCTCAGCTATGTATTTGCAACCAAGTTTCATCCTGCTTTTTATCTGTTTTCTCTGAAAGTGATGTCCAGAGTTTATCTTTTCTTGGAAAAATAGTGTATATTGAGATTATAAACTTTCTATTACATTGAACACATTCAAAGAAAACTCACATGAATTAGACATAAAACGCTGTTGTGCTCTTGTGTGAAATAGCACTAGAGGAATAAACTGTTGTCTTTCATGCAGTGATGTTTATTTGCCAAGTAAGCTTTCTTTTTTCCCCACTCTATGAAAGCTGTAACAGATATTTTAAACTCTTATCTTTCCAGTTGGAATTGTATTTTAGGTAACTGTGAAGGATGCATGGTATTAATACATCAAATTTTTTTTAAAAATGAAGGATTTTTATGGACTTTCTTGAGGCCATATTCTGGTTTGCATTGCCCAAATGCTGTGCTAATACTATTGCTTTCAAAAACAGTCTTACATATCCATGTATTCATCCGTTAAGTACTGACTAGCTTTAGGAAACAATTCAAATGGTATTTAGAACAAAGGCTGATATAGCATTACTGGTTTTTTAGGACTTAAAGGATTCTCTTCAGTATTAATTTGATGATTTAGCTACGTCAATTATTTAATTCCAGTATCACCACTAATTTCTTTATCTTACATTTACCTCCATTTCAAAGTTCTGTTGTTTAATCATCAGTGATTTTAATATTGGTTTCACTAGTTCGGCTTTAGTCATCTGTAATCTCAATTTTCTTTTGGTTTACTGCTGGTAATAAAAATGTACAAAGGGAAGAGCGAGCAATTTCTTTCCTTGGGTGACTTGAAGCAGAACCAGGGAGAATCTCCTGTGGTACGAACCAGTCCATGCAGAAAAGTGATGAGTGCCGTGCAAAATTAACCCTTTGATTGTCATAGTGAACAATAACTTGTTAGGGTCTTTGTGGTTGATCTGTATTTCATCTGCAGCGAAACCTCATTGGATCCAGACGATAAAAGATCTTGAGGTTGCTGTAGAGGACACCCTCTACTGGGATTGCAGAGCAAGTGGGAAGCCCAAACCATCGTATCGGTGGCTGAAGAACGGAGAGCAACTGTCAGTAGAGGTAACATTCCATTTTGAAAACACGATGCTGTGTAAAATTAACAATACTTCATGTAAGTTTGAGAATTTTCAAAAGTCCATGTCATTAGTCAAGAGAAATATTTGGTACTTGTTTTCATATGTTTGTCAAGAGCATCCAGATGGAAATTTCAAAAGCTGCAATGCCAGAAACACAAAGACAAATTATGTTGTACAGAAATATCACAGCTAAAAGGAGATATAAAAGCCACGATAGAATCATAGAAAATCAGTATGTAAGAAAAGGCTGGAGGATGAAGTTTAATTGAAGTTACACGTTAAAAAACATAAATGAGGGATAGAGAACTTAAATGATTTCATTATACTTGCTATTGGCATTTCACTGAAGGTTACAGGAAAACAGAGTTAAGCTTCTTGATGAGAAAAGACAAAAATCTTAAAAATTCATAGGTCACCATTACTTGATGCAAAGAATGAAATATAAACAGTCCTGTGATGTAGGTGTTTGCTTTAATACAATTGTTACAAGTAATTTAATGGTAAGTAATGCATTTGGTGACAAGGAAAAGACTTTGTACTTAGAAGATGAGATACATGGTTTCCCAGATCAGAAACACGCGAAAGCATCTGATATGCATATTGATTTTAATTCTCACTCTTCACTGGGCAATCAGGAGCATAAACTATGGTCACTGTCCCACTGCAGGAAGGTATTTTGCCCTCGGCAGTTCATGTTGGCACTCACAGTAGAAGAGGAAAGAGCGACTGCTCAAGTGAATTCAGTGGATGGCTAGGAAGAATGATCTAAGCACTGAAAAACCTTTCTTACTCTTCAGAGTTACCCACTCACTAAAAGGAATGGCAGTGTTTTGTGGACAGGTTAAGTGAGGGAGTACAAAAACCTTGTCTCAGTGATTTAATGGCATTGTAGCCATATCACACAGCATAACTAAGGCAATGCGCGTTTTTACCTCAGTAAGTACAAAAGTACAAGCTCTCCTTCAGTCCTCTGGTATCTCCACTTATGGGTATTGGTGTCTCACCATTTGGCATGGTGTAAGGGCATAAACACTTACTCTGGAAATATTTAAGGGCTGTAAACTATAGGATTAACTCTTTGAAAGCGAGTGCTGAGGAGACATCAGAAGAGGAGTTCTCTGTGTATCGTGATGAGTTGTCCTCAGCTACTTTTACTGCAATAATCCTTCTTCATGCTGGGTCTCCTCCACAAAAATCTCCTGCCGGGATCGTTTCTCTTAGCCCCCCCATCTCCATAAACCAATCTTTTGTAAGAATAGCGGTTGGGGATGCTAGGGAGAGGATCAAGACATGGAGCCTCAGGCCTGTTCCTTTCTGGGACTGCTTTTGTCCCTTGTCTAACTGCCTGAGCCACCCTGGCTGCCCAAAGGTAGCCAGAGTCACCCTGCAGTGGTGGGGACTGGACCCCAACTGGAAATACGTGCCCTTAAGAAAAGAACAAGAGTGAGTATCATTGCTTTAGGCCTGGTGAGCCCCATCCCAATTAAAAAAAAAAGAAAAGAATAACATAAAATATCAGAAAATGTGTTTGAGTGTATAGTTTGTTCTTTTGTGCATTATTATTTCTCTGGTTTTCCCAAAAGGAGAATCTCTTTTGGTTTTGACTTTCTCACTGGTTCATTTTCTCACCAGTTCCTGCCACTCCATCCTTCAAATTAGTCACTTCTTATTGTAATTCATATAGCTTTCCAAGAATAAGCAAGGTGAGAAGATGTCTATACTTCAGTTAGCTTTGTCGTCTCTAAGGCACTTAAATGCCTATCTTCTGTTTAATGACTGTTGGAATTTTTTCTGCATGATAATGCAGAGAGCTCATTAGCAAATGGCATGTGTGAAATCTCTAAATAGTACGAAATGCCAGTGCCATCTGTATAGTTTGGATGCTCTGGTCTGTCGTGAGGAGCCTAGGCGGATTTTGTCCATGTTTCTGGGGAAATAGGAGGGTATTTGAGATTGCAAAGCCTCTGTGAAACTCAGCAAGTTTGAAGAATCGATTTCTTACGCTCTGTTGCCAAGGCTCTGTACTTGATCACTGTTGCCATACCCTGATGTGGTCGTGCCACTTATTTTAGAACTGTTCTCAGGATTACGCTGTTACATTTACCCCATCTACTGTATTTATGCTGTCTTATTTATATTTCTTACTTATTTTAAACTTTCCACAGGAAATATATCATCAATAAAGATATTTTTCTTAATATTCAGGGAAGGATCCAAATTGAAAACGGTGCACTTACAATATCAAATCTAAATCTGACAGATTCTGGCAGATACCAGTGCATAGCTGAAAATAAACACGGTGTCATCTATTCAAGTGCAGAGCTCAGGGTCGTAGGTAAGATTTTCCTTTTGCACTAAAACACAAACCTCATTCTCCCCTCCCCACCCCTCCTCCACCTGCCTCGTGCTCCACCTCGCCGTGATCTCCAGTTTAGCTCCCTCAGATGCTATCGCTGAAATAAACATTTTTGTCGCGCTGATATCTTTATCTGCAGTGCCAAGGAGGTGACTTATCTGCTTCCAGAGGATTTGCAGCCCAATCAGTTCATTAAAACAGAACACAGATAAATTATTAATTAGGGGAAGAGCAGAGATGGGGGCTCAGATGAAGGGCTGAAGATGGACATGGCTCCTGTGGTCTGGAGGCAGCACTGGCTCCGCACCGACCTCCGGCTCCCAGGGGAGCCCTGTCCTTTAAAAGCAATATTCTGCTCCTGTGTGCAGCCTCTCTCCCTCCAGGGGACAAGGGATTGTCGTTCCAACAGCGTGTGCTTGAGTCTAAAATAGTGACAAATGCTGAACCTGGGACTGTCTTACACACTCATACTCCCGTGCCATTTCTACCTCTGTGTGGGCTGATTTCAAAACCAAGCCTGTAAGAGCAGCATGTTTAGGGGACGTGAGTTATTTCCTTTCTCTTGTTGCAGGCAGTCAGGAAGCTGCTCCCTCAGCCTTGGTTTCCTAAAATACTGAATTCCCTTTTGAAGTTCACTGCTAGCACAGGCAGAAGCCACCTGCCTTTTCCTAACTGTGGGTTAATGCAAACTGTAGCCATTCTTAATGAGCTGCACCCTAATTCTCTGCCATCTGACACATCTGATGTGACGTGCATTCTCACACAGAACCAGAAACCAACCAGTTCCTTGAGTTTTAATGAGGCTGCTGGTGTTGACAGCCCTCCCTGGGCTTAGACGAGTTGTGTACCCTCTCGTTCAGCAAAGCGTAAAGTTGGGCATGTGCTTAACGCTCGTTGGGTTCCGTGAGCTGCAGCTCAGATGAAGTCAGTGATCTCCTGGGCAGGTCTGCACAGCCTAGGCCTCTACTTTTGTGTAAGGAGGAGAAACGCATAAATGTCCAATAAAAGATCCATTTGAACTAATTCATGTTTTTAATTATGTTGGGAATCCGAGAAGTGTCATCTAAGTGCTCACGAGTAATATCATCAGTATAAATAAAGGTGCTTTATTTCACTCTTTCTATCCCTTCTGTTTTAGCCTCTGCTCCAGATTTTTCCAAGAATCCCATGAAGAAGTTGATCCAGGTTCAAATAGGCAGCACAGTTGATTTTGAATGCAAACCCAAAGCTTCCCCTAAGGCCAAAAGCTCCTGGAAGAAGGGAGGTGAGCAGCTACGCGAGAATGAAAGGTATCAAGTTATGTTGCTTTATTTGCTTTAATCTGACAAAAAGGTTGTTTATGTCTTTTTATGCACCAGTGTCATCCGTAGATCCAAACAGTTATAAAGTCTCTCTGAAGTCTGTGGAGCTGAGGGCGTTGTTTGATTGTTTTTTTTAATTGTCATTGTGTCTGAGCACTGAAAGTACATGCATATTGCTCTTTTTAAGGTCAAGAGCCACGTTTTACTTTCAGTTTGATGTAGAATTCGGCCTGATTTAGAGAGAATGAGGTACTGATAGAAAGCCAGATAGAATTGCAAAGGCTGTAAAACAGTACTAAAAACCTTCAACAAAATAATTATCAAATGTCAGCAAAGAGGCAGATGAGGCATGTCACAGCTGTGGTGATGATGTGGCTGAGAGAGGGGAAAAAAAAGTTAATAATTAGCAGGTGAGAACAGGAAAAGAAAGCAAAAATATACTTCCAGCTTCTTTTTGAGGAACCATAAACTTTATCTACCAATGACAACATGTTGCTGTTGTTTATTTAGTGTATCCATGGTAGCGAGTGGGTTTTGGTGTTAGAAATTCCCAGTGCGAGTCTGTGATTCACCTGCAGCCTCAGCTATTGACTTCCAACAACATGTAAACATTTTTCCCAGCAATAAGCATTGAAAGTCTTATTGAATTTGTCATAAACTAAATGTGCCCAAGTCTACTGATAAAATTGTGTAATCAAATTATACAGCAGTGTACATCTCCGTGCTCTGGAGCTTTGCAGCTCCACAGCATTAGGGATTGCTGCCTTTTCAAACTTTCTGCTTTACATTCCAATATTTGCATAGACTGGGAGTTCCAGGTTGTGAACTGGGACAGGATTAAAAAAAAAAAAAAAAAAAGATGAGAGGTGTAATTAAGATAGTTACCTATCTGATTTAGCATGAAGCCAGGCAGTTTGATACTTCAGACATTCCAGCTGCAGCACACAGTGCAGGCTGCAAAAACTCTTAGGAGCAGAAGAACTGTTTGGGAGCCCATTTTGCCCTGAAGTCAGCCTTTCTGGCCCTGGTTGCTGGAGCACTGAGTTAGCAACAGACTGTAGTCACAGCAACAGCTACACAAAATCATGGGATTTGCCCAGGAGCAGCAAGGACAGAATGACTGCAGGTATTTCTCTCGCGGCACTCTGGTGTCACCCTGTACTTAGCAGGGGACTAAGTTGGGGACTGCTGAAGTCTCCAAAAGTTCAGACTTGAAACTGAGGAAAAATGAACGTTTTGTTTTTGCAGGAGGATCGCTGTGGCAGTGTGTTGTGATTTTATGAGTATACTTGTCTAGGGCTTTGTGTTAGGTTGTACAAAGCTTAGCCTATTGTTGGGAAGCTATTTCTGAACCAGGTGAAATTTTTCCTAGACCTGCTTTTGAAAAAAACACCATGTTGTGGTTTTGTTTAAAATTTCTAAACACAGAAGATGCTATCAGATAAGTCAAACCTTTCAGAGGCTGTGATTGAGACCATGACTTGCTGCATCATAAGGGCCGGAGCCTTCTCCTGGCACCCGAAAGGTTTGGACACTTGCTGTCATCTTGATCTGTGCAGCTCTGGCTCATTCTTCGCAGGGACCACAATAGTTCTCATGTGTTCCAGTGTTGTGTTGTCAAATATGGCAATTTGGCAGAAGATTAGGCATCAGTCATTAAGGAGCTTCATGCAGTACCACAGACTCACAAGCAAGCGAGCAAAAACTCGTGCAAAATAAGCCTAGTTGGTTTTTCCTCCTATATGAGACTTTGCATATGTAATGACATATCATATTGATAAGTAAGTGTAACACAGGGCCACCACAGTCTCTAAAACTCATGGCCACCACTTCTGCATCGCTTTGTGAGCTTTCTGTCTGAACAGGCATCACAACTGGTCTTAATGGTTGCTTTTGGTTGCCCTTCAAAAGCAGTACCCACCAGTTTCAGTTGTGGTGATGGTACCAGGCTAAGGAAAGCAATGTTTGGTTCCTGAAAATGAGCTGCCGGTTTAGATTTATAGATATAAATTATGGCCTTTAGTTCTCAAAAGTGCAGGTATTTCCAAAATACGGCCCAAAGTGTCTCCTGCCATGTTTTTGACAGCACGCTGTAAATGGCTTGCAGAGGAAACATAATAACAAGCCAATAATCCTGAATTAATCTAAATGAAGTACACTCGCTTTCAGAGAAAAGCAGAAACACAATCCTTTGCAGAAGGCACTGGAGTTCATTACTGTCTGCTATGAATAATTGCAATTCATGAATTTCTTGCAGTTCTACAATTGTTGCAATTCAGGAAAGAGTTTCCAATTAGCAGTACATTTTTCAACCATTAACTACATTTCTAATGGAGAAGTCTGTTGGGGACAGTGTGTATTTTAATTGCAGAAAAAGGGAGGAATGAGTTCCCAAAAGGGGTGATGCTGGTCACAGAGCTCCGGCATCTCTTTACCTAGGAGATGTAGTGGTGGCAGAATGAGCTTAATGACATTTGAAGCTCAGATCTACTGCAGGATTCAAGCTCACAGAGTCCTCCTTGGGAGAGAGAGATTGATTTTGAGTGTGAGACAGAGACTGAGACTCCCCTCCCTTAAAATTACCAATTTCTTGTAAAGATCAAGCAGGGTCTTCAGAGAGTGCAGCAAGTTATTTCATCTCTAATAAGTCAGTTCCTGCAAGACACCAGCCCTTGCACTGACTCACGTGGATAAATACATATTGTTTCCCAAATCTATTTGCCTTTGAGTAGTTCAAATCATGTTCTTGTTGGTTTTGGTAGGTCTGCTCGGGGTGTAGGGGAGTTATTCAGCGTTGTTAGTGAGCGGGGACAGTTTTGCTTTTCATGTAAATGCCACAAATGTTGGAGTGTGTCCTCTTCTGAGGATGTGCCAACACATTCCTCCAGTGCTCTGGTAGATACTGGTGCTACACTGTGCTAGTTTTGGCTGTACCCGAAGGTTCCAGAAGTCTTAGAGGGCTCAAGAAGGCTTTCTGGAAGGGTTAAAGTCCAAACATGGCTTAGCGTGAGGTTAGAACTTATCCTTAATGTCAGCTGTAAAAGCGAAGGTGACACATAAGATGCAGCAACACAGGTAACATCGATATGTTGTACAAAAACTCCCATTTGAATATTAAAATAAAGCAAAAAATGCTCCGTTCAATGTTTTCTTAGTATTTTGTCATAAGAGAACTTGCCTTTCCCTGGAGGTACTGACTCCATTACTTTAGTAAAGCCTGAAAGATACTTATTTTGATGACACTTGTGCTTGTAGCCTTAATTTATTTTTAAATGGTGCTGCGTTTTCGGTATGTAGAAGATTTGGATAATGACTCAGTAAATTTTAATTAAATGAGCTGGATATGATATGTCTTGTGGAGGGAAGAAAATATAATTCAAAATGGATTCATGGGCTCTGGACTGAGAAATCGCTCAATGTTGAAGAATAAAATCTTGCTGCTTGTTAGTTTTGCAAAGTATGAGATTATTTATTTTTAGAATTTCTTGAATGAATAGAGGCAGACAGTGAAGAGCAGTGGAATGCAGAGAGTTGATGCATGGAGGTCCTGTAGATCATACAGAAGGAAAGACAGAAAATGGGAATTAAATTAAGAGGGGACCAAAGGAAGAAATGTTTCCCATTAGAATGTTTTGAAATAAACAATTTTGGGGTGATGTAACAAGCAAAACTGTGAGGAATTAGCAAGAATTCTCTTGTCTTTAATGACTGCCAGATCAGGTATAGAGGGTACCTGGTTAATTTTCACCCCGTATTATGGTGACAGTGTGTACCATCACACTGGCAGCAGCTTGTACTTACTCGGGCTCTTCTTTGCCATTCATCTCATATTATAAAAGACCTTTAAAATATTTCTCTAAAGTGTGTATTATCCACAGTCATTAAGCCACAACTAGGTTTCATTGACTCCAAATGAATCTGGATCAGCAGACCATAGTTCCCAGGGTCTCCAGCTGCCTTCAAGCACCACCTTCTGTGTTGAAAAGCTGACCTGAGACACCTCCATCTCCAGAGGTGCTTTCATTTTTCTTTTATCCTCCAAAAAAGAGGAGGATCAGATGTTTAACCAAGGTTAAATGTACTTGGTGCTAGTTTAACTTATCAAAAACAGAAGACATACCAAAATACGCTGCAACCTAGGTAACCCCTTTAAAGATTTCTTCTTTTTTTTTATGTATATATATGATTTTTAATTGATATGTAGTAATAGACAGTTGTTGTAATGGGTCCTGTGCTCCTGGCACAAATAAGTGACTGGAAACAGGTTAATACAAGGGATTTGGAGATCATGTGAAACAGTGTTTCATCTGTAAATAAATTCTTTTTTGCTTGTCTAGAATGTCTAGAATTATTTCTAGACATTTCTAGATTTACCAAGACTAGAAAAAAATGCAAATTTTAACTTCACTAAAAGACATTTTGGTGCAATTCTCTTTAAAAACTCCAGCTTTTGCATCTTTAACCGTGGCCAAATGATGTCAAATTCTGTGGGGGAAAAAAGAGGAGAAATAATTCCTGATAAAATGTTGCATGATTCTTAGAAGTATTAGTTATTGGATCTATCTTCCTTATAGTTTGAATTAAGTATTTTTATTTCATTTTGCATTAAAGTTTGAAATGTTGTGATGTGAAAAGTAATGCATTTACCAGTATAGGAGCTTTTCTTTTTCCCCTGACTTCCTTGTTAATTAATCTGGTTTAATTTAGTTGAAATTTGATTGATACATAAAAAGGCAGTTTTGACCCACTTTTCCACTGTTCCTTTGTACTGAAGTGTTATGAACTAGAAAGCAATATGTTTATGTTTATTATCATATTAATAAGGACATTAAATAGTTAGCTTTTCTGCTGAATCATCTGACAAATAGAAAAGCTTAGTTTGATTAAGTCTGCTATTTTGGTAATAAAGCATTGTCACAGGAGGATGAACAAATTTGCATTCTTTAACGGTTTCATTAACGACACCAAGTTTCAGGGGGTGGCCTTATGGTCTTGCATCCTGAGGCATATTCTGGCCCTTAGTTGTGTGCATGGTTGCACTGCACCAATAGTTCAATTTAACAGGATTCCAGTGAGTAAGGTCATAATCTATAAACCTATAGGTAATACAGCCTCAGTGCCCTAAGACAGTAGGCACGGGGACAGTGAATGCAGAATTGCTTGAATACTCTTACAGATACCCCAGATACTGGGGTTGACTGGTCTTGGATTGGCATCCTGGAGCACGACTTGCCCTCTCGTCCCAGATGATTTGTATGTCAGTATCTGAAATTAAGAAAATGCAGTCTGTACCAGTAGTAAAATACCAGTATGAGCAGAACGTGTGCTCATTTCACATGTGGATTTCTCCTAGTTATCTAAGATACCTAAGAACAAATACAATCTCATGAATGAAACCTGACATACTGGGCAGAATTGATGGAGACCGTAACCCCACTGACATCCCACAGTTGTCTGGAGGATCTGTAATGCCAAATGCACTCCTGGTTTGGGTGGCACAAGAAGGTTCTCATGCTTTTGCTAACATGGGTCTCCTCTAGTCAGGAACCCTTAAATCCTAAAGTTGGTTAATCCCTCTCTCCATTTTCTTGACCTCAAAGAGCATCAGCGTGAGTTAAGACATTTGGCTGTTGTAGGTTTGTTTAGTTGGGGGTTTTTATGTCATCCCTTTGACTAGTGGAATAAAAGATCTTCTCAAAGATTGATTTCCCACAGTTTTGCTCAGGAGCTAGCAAGAGATGATGATTTTGTCAATGATGTTTTGATCTGATGACCAAACGGGCCCTAAACCAGCCTCCAGTTGTGCAAATGGGTATGTGCCAGAGCATTATTCCACCAGTTACCTCTATTTTACAGGGCTAAGAGTTTCTGCCATTTGCCAGTGCATCAAAAGTGTGCAGGTTGATGAAAACGGAATTCACTTTGAAAATTGCTGGCCTTGAGCAAAAAGGAAGCCTTGGGAAAAAAGTGGTAGATACAGAGAAGGCCAAGGAATGTGTTATTTTTCTGTGTTAGAGATCCAGATCGCTTCCTGGCAGAGGGCCAGCCACACGGCATTGGTTTTATCACAGTGTCTGAATATCTAATAATTTAAAGCATGCTGAAAGTTCTAGTTTGTCTAATGTTTCAGCGAGAAGGGGTAGAGCTATTTCTGGCTGCATTTATTCTTTTGCAATTGAAAAACGAAATTGTTTCTCTTTTTAATTTACCAGTAAAGATTTGGGGTTTTCAGTAATTTTTTCTAGAATTGATTTGTTGGTTGGTTGTTGAGTTTTTTTAATTATGGAAAAAAAAAACACAACTTGTTTCTTAATTATATCTTACTTTCAATAAGCCTATTGCTTAATTATTTGAGGCAAGCTAGACTTGCAGATAGCTCAGAGGACTCTAAATGTGATTAATTTTAATTAAACAATAGCCAGTTTCTGCTTTATACCCTGATCTTATTTTTTTCCTTTGTTTGATCTTAGGCTTTGTCAACACTGCTTTTATTTATTTCATTTTGCATTTTTTCTACTGGAAACTGTTTCAAAGTAGATGCTGCAATGCAGGCCTTAGCAAAACATGGAGATAGTAATTCCAGCATTTCAACCGCTTGCTTGCAACCATAATTGATATATTTTAACACCTTTTATTGATGTCATTATATGTACCTATAAAATGTATTAATCACATCTTTAGCACATTTAAAATACCTATAAGTCATATTGTAGGATGTAATTAATTATAAGTGTTCCCTCCAATAAAAAGTGCAGCCAAATATTACTTAGGAATTTTCCAAAACAAGTTAATAAGCCTTGGGGTAGTTTAAGTGGTGCTGACACTGATGAAGCTCCTGACAAATACACCTTGGGTTGGCTTAGGTACCTCCGTGGGAAGGTTGGAAGATGGTTACCTCCAAATGTAAACTGATTTAACTGTTTGTCTATTTATAACTCTTTTCTCCCCCATAGAAGATGCTTTTGTCTGTCATTCTAACAAGGTGACTTGTTATCACTTGTAATTTGCATCTGAAAATTTCATTATTCTACCACCTTTGCCCAAAGGAAATGGATTTCAGCTGCAACAACGAGTGTTGCGACACCTTTTTTAAGAAAATGTAAAATGCTATTCAGAATAATTAGGAAAAACAATTAAAAGTTGCGCTTACTTCTAGAGTATGTTTCGTTGTAAAGAGCTGTGTACTACCAGAAGGAATCCAAACTCCTGCTTTCGGGCATTTAAATGCAGTTTCCATGTGTCCTTGAGGACTGGGTGAACTTGCCACCCAGGGAAAGGAGCAGCAGAACCCGGAGCCGTGAGAGACTCCCACGTCTGCGGTGCCTGAGCCTGGGTTTGGAGGCTCAGAGATGCTGAGGGATAAGCTCACTGAACCCAGCAAAGTGCAGAGCTGCATCCTGCTGCCCTTGTTTACCGACTTCATTATTCTCCAAAATATGCTTTCGGACAAATTGCTTTAAAAAAACACTCAACCCACTGTAATATTTATAATATAAATCAATATAAATAATTAATGGCAGTTCGGCTTACTGAAGCGTACACCTTTTAAGGAACGACTTTTCTTGTGGCAACGCAACTGACTCCAAGGTGGTGTGTTCACTGGGTGCCTGCCTGCACTCCTGGAGGTCTTCACGGGCTTCCTCTGCAGCTTGAGTTATCCTTCCTCAGCACTGAGGGTTTCTCAGGGAGAATTGCTCACACTGAGCTGTTAGATACAGTGTGTGAATGCCAGAAGAGCAAGGAACCCATCTGTGGTTTTTCAAGTGAGCGTCCTGCTGATCCCATGCTTGGGACAAGTTTTGAGAAGATTCTGAGAACACCTCTGTCCCTGGAGGGGTTCAAGACCAGGCTGGATGGGGCTTGGAGCAACCTGCTGTGGTGGGAGGTCTCCCTGCCCAGGGCAGGGGGTTGGAACTAGATGATTTTTAAGGTCCCTTCCAACTCAAACCATTCTATGATTCTAAGATCCCAAGTGATCCCACCTAACACTGTGGACTTCTCCATCTACTTCTTCTAATACGTATTTAACTTTAGAGAACTAAATCTAAGGACAAACGCTGGAGATCAGTTGATGTTAATTTGCCTCAGGTATGTTAAAAATAAAAAGAGCATCAGGGAGGTGTGTTTGTATGTAATTAATTTTGTACTGAATAAAGAAGCAGGTCAATAATGAAGTACGTGCGAGCAAGAAGGAAAAATTCTCACAGCTCTTCTGAGAAAGGGAAGATCACAGTGTTAAGTTTTCAGGACATTTGCTGTCTCCTCACCTGCTACGTCCTCTGACAAGTGTGTAAGACTCCAACTAATGTGGTTAGAGGTTCCCCTGCAGTGTTAATGTTGTTTGCTGTTCTCTTGGTTCTGTGTAGTGAAGATGTGGGTGTCTGGGGCAGTTCCAAGACCTCTTTGAGGTAAGGTGCTCAGGGAGCTGACAGAATGGGCTCGCCATGACTCATTTGGTGCCTTTGAGATGGATTGATGTGGTTGGAGGTAGAATTAGGTGCATCACGAAAATGTTCACTTTTTTATTATTCTGGACATTTTTATATACAGTTAGTTATATATGTGCTCCAGGTTATTCTCGGGAAGACCTGGTAGAAGGTCCTGCATCTGAGGATATGACAGATGGGAGGACCAGAAACAGGGAAAGAGGGAGTTGAATTAACCTTACCTTTACATCCCTCCGGTGCTGGTGTCCAGGGCATCATCTCTGCTCTTGGGTCGCTGGTCTCTGCTGTCAATGTCAGTAACGCAAGTTGGCTTTGGTTCACATCTTTTGTGAGCATCTTTCTGGTTTGCTCCATGCTATCTCTCCATCAGGCAGAATTCTCACTGCTGGAATTTGTGTTGGGTGGAGGGTCCTTCGAGTCCTACCAGAAGGCGTATCCTTACCATGTCTGCAGTGCTCCTGCTCAGTGAAGGTGATAAACTGAGACAGAATCTGCAACAGCATGAAGTCTCAGTTTGTTTCTAAACAAATGTTGAGTTTATAGTGGCTTGGGCTGAATCCTACCCAAGAGAGTCCGTTCAAATGAGCTGTTGACTTCGACGTGGTTTGTGTTAGTCTTCTATCTGTGAATCCTGAGAAGTGCAAAATGCATATTGCTTATGAAAAATCCTAGTCCGTCCATCACAGTAGTGATATCCAGTTATTTCAGAGTTACCCTGCAAGACTGCATGAGGTAAACAACATTATACAACTGAAAATTATTCTAGTTTCAATTGTTACAGCTGAAAAAGATGGAGCTAATGTGGGATTTCTCTCTCTCACACACAAAGATACCTATGCACACATATATGTCTGGTGTCCAAAATGATGGTTAATACACAGATGGGTTCAAATTTGTTGTATATTGTCAGTGTATGGCCACAAAATTTTCAAACATCAGGTTGGTAATTGATGCAGTTTGATATATCTGAGGTAACAGTGTGAGTATTAAAGCATTTTGTCTACACACCAACGCTGCAGCTTTTAAAACCTCTTTCTAATTTTTTAGAATCGTGTTTTTAAAGGATGGAGGACTAAGAATAGCCAATGTGACCAAAGCTGATGCTGGAAGCTACACGTGTCTGGCCACAAACCAGTTTGGATCAGCCAGTGGCTCAACAACCTTGATAGTTACAGGTGGGTGAGGTGGAACAGAGGGTTGTTCTGTGAGGGGATGTAAATTAAATTAAACTCAAACTCTGCGACAGAAGCCTGCAACACTGTGGAGACTGAGTTTGCTTCTTAAAAAGTACTAATGTGGTAGAAAGCAAAGAGTGTGACAAGTTATATATTTAACAGTATATAAAAATAAAAGGATATTTGTTATACTTTTTTTTTTAGTTGAGAGGAAAAAGACTGGGATTTTCTGTCTTTGAAAGATATTTCTCAGATGTGAGGGAGTTGTGAACACTTATCTCCCTTCTCTCACTCATCTCAATACGAAATCAGTGCAATTGTGCCTTGAAGTTTTAGGGATTTTTGATTTGTTGAGGAAAGAAAATGCCAATCAAAAAAAATGTGTGAGGTAATTTTATATTTTAGTCCAAAATCTGTCTAGCCCTAAGGATTATATGCTGCATGGAAAAAGATGTGGTAGAAACTCAAACTCCAGCTTGCAGGATTGTTCAGGGACTTCAAGAACAGTAAAATACAAAGTCTTTCAGAAGCAAATTATATACATAAATGGGTTAAAAGGGTTCTTGCTCCTTCCTTGAAGTCACCCATTACTAGCTGCTGTCTGAGATACTGGATTAAGACCAATAAAGGGCCAGTAATCTGTGACGTTTATGTGAAGAATGTCTTTTCTCATGATGTTTTTTTTAAAGATTGGAATATCTGAAAGATTTTCCAAACTCGGAATGATCTAATACCCTACATCAATACATACCTTGTATGTCTCATAGATCCAAACAGAATTCTTTTTCTCAGTGAATTAGCAGCTTCCCATTTTCAGTCTGTGCTCCTGAATGATTCATGTTGCTTTATATATGAACAATAGAACTATATACAAAGGATTTCCAGAATTAAGTTTTACTTTTGCAGTATTTACAGTACTTTACATTTTTCTTCATTTCTATGATATGTGGAGTAACAGGCAGCTGTTCTTACTGTGTTCTTATTTATGTTCTATATACTTCATGGACCTAAAAATCCACTGCATTCTACCCTGTGTGGATTTCCTCTAGTTTCCAGATTTTATTAGCTCCTTCTCTCACTCCCACCTCTTAATCTTCCCAGTGGCTGCTATTACAGCTTCCTGCTCCAAATCATGAGTGTTATTGCTGAGAACCACACGTGCTTTTGAATGGAAATTTCATTGCTGTGGATGGCGGTGCATTTTCAGCCTTGTAAATTATATTGGCCTGTACACAGCAGGTTAAAATTTACCTTTTCAGTGTCGAGAAGCTCCCACTGGTAAATGAGCAAGGACATAACGCTCCAACAAGAGGGGTCGGGCAGCAGCATTTATAGTCCAGCTGCATAATTTGAAGTGACTGTCATTAATTTGAAGAACGTGGCAGAATATTAGTAGCAGGCAAAGCTCAGCAATGCAGGAATCCAATCACTGATATTTCTGCTCTCGACAGAGCCAACCAGGATTACTTTGGCACCTTCCAACATGGATGTGACTGTGGGAGAAAGCGTGGTTTTGCCTTGCCAGGTTCAGCACGACCCTGTACTGGACATCAGCTTCACCTGGTATTTCAACGGGACCCTCACCGACTTCAAGAAAGATGCTTCTCACTTTGAGAAAGTTGGAGGGGTAAGTTGCAAACGCCTTCTCTTCACTTGTCTTATTCAACACAGACAGGGTAACTTACTTTCTTTTTTCAACATGGTAAAATTAGGATGTTTCTCATCTTTTGAGTGTGTAGATTTTTTCTTCTGTGTTGGAGGGAGATCATTCATGGAGCTAGTTTGCTGCACATCATCTGTATTTCAGACCTCTCCCTGTTTCTGCACCTGATCTTACATGATTTTCCCAAGATTGCATGAAACACAGCAATAATAGATTGAGGAACTTGCTTCAGACTTCCCAACTCTTATTTGGCCTACAGCCAAACAAGACATCCTATCTTTTCTTAATTTTTCCTGCATATTTATCCCTAGTGTATCCCTCCACATTCTGCCTGAGCCTCCCTGGGTGAGAAGCCAGGTATCTCATTAAGTATTTCCTATACAGGATGCAGAGATGCTGCTGGGGAGAGGGAGCAGGGATGCTGACATTAATAGTTTTTGGAATTTAGCCTTCTAATCAAAGCATAAAAGGTAAAGCATTAAGACAGATGAAGGATGTATCAGGAAAATGAAATCAATTGCAGCAAAAGGCCTTGTTACTGTGCAAGCCAAGGCCAAGCGATAACAAAACAAGCAGCTGAGCATCAGCACGAAACTGGCCATTATTTACCTTCATAAAGTTTCCTTTCACACATTTTTGCCAGATCTCCCGCTGCAGAGGACTAGCTGGGGATCCAGCACTGCTGGCTGTGAAACTGTGACATTTCAGCACCTAACTTTTTCCTTTTTGCCTGTAAAACCTCGGAAGATTTAGCATCTAATCAGTAGGCACCAAACACACAGATTGTTCTGCAGTTTGCAATTGATTAAACACAAGTGCATGTGGAGATGATGAGATTTCCTTGTAGGAGCCATGAGATATTCATATATCATGTACATTTGCACAGAAATGTTTTGAGAATTAGGAACTGACCATCTGTCATGCTGTAATGGGAACGCTCCCATTTCATACCCCGTTACCTTCCAGTATTGCTACATGACTTTATTTATTTAGTAATATTTCCCCCCAGCTGTACTCCGGTTTTATATACAATAGTAATATTAGGAAGGAAAGGTTAAAACATACCAAAACCCGAATCTGACAGTTTTATTGGCTCAATTAAGGCTTCATAAGCTGATTGGAAAATGCAACATTTTTTCTCACTAAACTTCCATCTTTTTCTTAAAACAAACACAGGCATAATTCTAAATCAAGCCTTGTTTAGATGTAGTCTACTTTTTTTTTTTTCCCTCTAAGGGAAAAATCATCAAAAAGTAATTTTACCACAACAAACTAATTTAGTGCTGAAGAGGAAGACTCCAGGATGAGTGTTGGCTAACTCAGAACTGCGAATCTAGAGCATTTTACTTGGAAATTTGTCATAAGGGACAGAATTAGGGTTTTTGATGGAATACGGGCATTTGGAGGTTTGGATTTTTTTTATAAAACTTATTTGTGTCAAGAGGGATTAAAGCTTGTTCTCAGAAAACTTCCCAGGTTACCAGGAGATCCACAAAAATATTTTATGGGCTTTGTATGCCCATTAAGGACAGTGGAATAATTTCATCTGGAGTTATACACGGGCTGTGGTAAGTAAATAAGACAGCATAAATGTGTTCTGAGCCTTCTGATAGCTTCGGTGTGTATTTCTTAAAAGAAAATATCTGTGGAAAAATAACTTCAGATGGTAGTAAATGTGGCAAAGGGAAAATAATTTTTGAATGGCTAGATTTCTGTGTAACAATGCCTTGGAAGTCCCTGTCCCACATGCCTGAGGTCTCCGACATGTAGCAGTTAGTAGGAATGTGATGGGACCACCACCTGGTCTTCCAGATGGTTAGAAAAATATAGGATGTAACACTTTCTTACTGCTCTTTTTTTTTTTTTTTTTTGGTAGACAGATGATTTATACAAAGAGTATGGCAAACCAAGCAGGTTCCAAAATTTTGAACAGATTGCCTCTAAACTGTTCCGGTCATCACCTGCTCGTAGAACCCAGCGATGGGTGAGGTCCTTACCCAGTCAGGAGAAGCAAAAGCAGTTTCAGCAGCTCTTTGTACTGCATGGACTGCTCTTGATTTGCATTCTGTGTAGGATGGAGGAAGGAAGGTGACCTCACCGTCACCTGGACAAAGATTTAATCTGGGCAGGCAAGAATGTGGTTACTGTTGATGGTCTGCAGAGCCATGGGAGGTGAAGCTGTCTTCTACGCTGGAGCTTTTTGCTCCTGCAGCTTTCTGTGCTTTCCCCAGTACTTTGAAATTCTTCCCCAAAATATCCACAAATAATTTAAATGTGGTGTAATTAGTGTTAACTTTTCGGTGGTTTTTATTTCAAGTAAAATCACTCTTATTTGACAGCCCCTTTTGTTGAGGTGTTGTAAATGGAGTTTGCTAAATGAGGTGATGGTAGAACATGATTTGCTTGTGGGTGTGCATTGCTGTTGGTCATTCCCCGAATATCCACTGCCAATCAAATAGATGGATTTTAGATTGCATTTGACTCAACTTCTGATGTATTGCAGGCAATCAGTGCTGAATGGTCTTGCAAATGCTTACATTTGTGTTTCCATAGAAGACCAGGCAATCTGCAGTGTCACACGTGGAAGAGAAACAGGCAGAATTGTGTTCAGCTTGTGTTGAGTAAAGAAATGAGACATAATGCTGGCCTGACAGTTTGGAAAGGTTGATCCTTTTTTTTTTAATAAGACTAAAAGAAACTGCAGAATCATGTCTTCCTCTTTCTGTTAAATAACTGAGTGGCTAAGAATCAACCATGTGGCCAAAGTAGCTGAAAATAACCACAAACCAGGGTTCTGAACTCAAATGAAGAGCTGCTTCTCCAGAAAATTAAAAAAAAAGAAATAAATAACTTTTTTAAATTGCAGCCTAACAGAGAGATTTTTCACCTGGAAAATAAGATGTGAACTGGGTTAAAGCTGTAATTCAGCTGACACAAAGAAGAGAATTTTTAAAGTGAATTTTAGTATCAAGTTCTCTACTCAGTGATGTGGAAAACAAATGGTATTGTGAGACGAAGTTACAGTTATCACTCAAGTTTTAAATACATTTCCCTTGATACAGGAGATCATCCACATTCTATGACATGAGAGAGACCAAAATGACCAAAAGTGACCAAAGATGAAATATTCAATGGAGAGCAATGACAGGAACATAGACTTGTAAAATGGGGAAATTAGCTCAAAATGTACAACCTTGAAATGAACGAGTGCTCTCAATAACCTGTCGAATGGACCAAACCCAGCTTTGTCATTTAGACATTTGAACTCCTCAAAAATCGGTGATAACTAGAGTTAAAAATTCTGTCTAGAAGAGAAATTGATTAATGGCCATAGAAACCACATTTTGCTCTGTCTTAAGGCTTTGAGACAAAGTGTTTGTCACAGGGCACTGATTTCTTCTTGGTTCCTAATAGCAGTCGGGAGGCATGTTCCCAGTAGGATCTAACCATGTTGTAGCTTTCTTCTCCTATAAAAGAGGGACACAGCCTCATGTTTGTTAGGGAGATGATTACAGACAATAACCACGGAGCAGCTGATGGGTAGTAACTTGCAGGCCATCTGCCAGTGGCAAATTTTGACCAACTTTATCTTCAACGTTTTTGGTTGACTTTGTTTCCACTTATAAATACAATCTTAATATTAAATTACAAGGGAGCACATTTACCTTAATAAGGCCTTTGTATTTCAACAGAGCGCCTCAGGAGATTTAATGATTAGAAACATCCAGCTGAAACACAGTGGAAAATATGTTTGTATGGTGAAGACAGAAGTGGATAGTGTGGCGTCTGCAGCGGACCTTATTGTACGAGGTAAAGTTCAGCTTCAGTTAACACGAGTCCTGGTTTCTAACTTCGGTGTGTTGTGGATTTCAGAGACGACTGATATTGTGGATTGCAAAACCCAATTCATCTATGATGTTAATTATGTGGCCTGCCTTGCAGTTAGGAAGAATTTTAGCTCAATTTTTGGATAAAGCTTAATTTTTCCCGGAGAAATGAAGAGCTGAAGGATATAATAAATCTTGACTATGCATCTTTTCTCACTGACAGTCCTTCAAGTCACTGTGAGGGGAAACGAGAATTATATCTCAACCCCTTTTGCTGGTTGATGCAGATGAGACAAAACCAAGGATTTTTGCCAGGATGTCCAGAATCAGGATTTTCCAGAAAGCAGCAGGAAGCTCGTCTGGCTGAATTGCTGATCAGATGTTGTGCTGAAAAATTGCTAGAGTGCATTGTACAGTAAAACAGCTGTAGATAACAAATTGTCAGACTACAGAGATGTGTTAGTAGATTGAACAAGGACATTGAGGAACTAAAGTAAAAGACATTGGAAAGATGGAGGGTTTGTGCTGAACAAAGGTTCTTGGAAAAAAACAAAAAGAACCACAACACAAAACCCAGTCATCTGTGCTGCAGTTCAGAGTATTTCAGAATTAGATTATTGGTTAAGTTTAGTGAATGTACAGCAATAATGACAAGTGTTCTTATTCCAAGCTGAATTGTTTTCTTCCTCCCGCAGCGCTGATAAGGTGGGAATCCGTACTGCCCTGTCCATGATTTCCAGGCTACTGGCTTCACAAAATCCGTGTGTTTTTTTCAATCTGATTCTAGGCTCACCCGGGCCCCCCGAACATGTGAAGGTGGATGAAATAACTGATACCACGGCTCAGATCTCCTGGCGAGAGGGCACAGATAATCACAGCCCAGTAACCACGTACACCGTCCAGGCAAGGACCCCCTTTTCTGTTGGCTGGCAGCGAGTTACAACAGGTAAAACACTCTTCTTACAGGCTTTGTTGAAATGTTTTTTAACCAGGGACACCATGTTCTTAGTTTCCTTTTTTCTTTGTAATAGTTCCGGATGTGATCGATGGAAAAACATTCACAACCACGGTGGTGGATTTAAATCCTTGGGTTGAATATGAATTTCGTGTAGTTGCCAATAACAAAATAGGAGGTGGAGAACCTAGTTTGCCCTCAGAAAAAGTAAGAACTGAAGAGGCAGGTTAGTGGGTTCTTCTATTTGTTTTTAATTCAAGAGTCTTGAATATTAACCAAAAAAAAAAAAAAAAAAAGGAGCATTCATATCCTTGGCTCTTTGCAAACGAGCTTGGAATTGTCATCAAACATAAAAGCCTATAACTAGTTTGTTCCTGTTTTTTTTTCCATTTCTCTGTGGGTCAGTTTATGTTGAGTTACTGAACAGCAGAAAAGCATTAACATCTAAATACATTTAAACTGCATTTACTGTGCTAAAGTCTGTCAGTTCAGGCAGAGCTGCTGGGTCTGAAGGTCTTAATGGATGGAAAGAGGTTAATTTTGACAGGGTGTTTTTTCACACCTCGCGTTTGATCAGCACACCCCTTCCATGTACCAGGCGTGTGGCTCAGAAGAGCACATCAATTAAAACCCTGGGAGTTTACTTGGAATAAGGCCCTTGCCCAATCCTTCTGCCTAAGTTAGCCCTATTAAGTGAAGCTTGTCTCTGATTTTGAGAACTTCATGAACTTCTAAACACGGATGGAGGGTTCAGTCCGTGGGGTTCTTCAACGGCTGAGAAAAACATCAGCCTCCCCCAGGGATGGAAACCAGGGGGGTGACTGCAGAAAGGGGCTGGGGCTTTCCAGGCCAACCCTGCCTCAAAAATAAAGTCCTTTGATTTGCAAAAGCAATATGAATGTGACCAGGTTAGCGTTAGAGTGTGAGTTATGTCTGATGTCTTCTCCTCTGTCATATCCACGCGATGCATTTCCTCTTCACAGCTCCTGAAATCCCCCCATCCGAGGTCAGCGGGGGAGGAGGCAGCAGGTCTGAACTGGTCATAACATGGGATGTAAGTTTTCGGGCAAGCAATTTTTCTTCAGAGACCGAGTGTTTTCATTCGAACTCTTCTTAAAAGATGGGTCTCCCCTGGCTGCAGCAGCTTCTCCTCTAGGATGTGTGTGTGCTCAGTAACAGTCTGTAACGTCAGCTCGGCGTGTTTGCCTTCTTCCCTCCTTCTTCCCTCCTTTGCCTTCCCCATTACTGTGCCAGATGGCAATCAGTAGGAAATTTACTTTGTTTGGCTGAAATTGCTTCTGTTCTCAAACAAATGTTAACACTAAAAACGGGGGTAGGAGGGCAGGGGACGACGAAGGGGTCTTGCTCAAAGTTTGAGCCAAAGAGCGATGCTTTTCAGTGCAGTTGTTGTTTTCCTGCCATTAACTCTGGATGGGTGTATGAGCCAGTCCAAACAGTCAGATACTACTTTTTATTATATATTGCCTTCTTAATGAGTGAAAAAAATATTAACGTACAAGCAAACATTGACTACTCTGTGTGGTTACCAAATCATAATCACATCAGAGGAAGGTGTGAGCCACGGGGCAAAGGTAGTATTGGATTCTGTAAGAGCTGACTAAGCAATTTTTAATTTTTTATGAACTGGGGATTGTGAAATTGAAAACAAAAGAAATGTATTTACTGAAGAGTGTCTTAAAACATTATACTTAATGGAAAACAAGGAATATGCCTGAAAGTTGTTCTCTTCTTCAAGTGGAAACCTTAAAATAGGTTCAAAGGAACACATTTCGCTCTGCTACAGCAGAGTTAATTTGCGGATGGAATGATCCCAAATTCATTACCAGACCCTGTTGTCTCTTGCTTTTCTCTCAGCCCATCCCTGAAGAATTACAGAATGGAGAGGGCTTTGGCTATGTTGTCGCTTTCCGCCCCTTTGGCACCACAACATGGATACAGACTGTGGTCACCTCCCCTGACACACCGAGATACGTCTTTAGGAATGAAAGCATCTTGCCCTTTTCGCCCTACGAAGTCAAAGTTGGTGTTTATAACAATAAAGGAGAAGGGCCATTCAGTTCAGTAACCACAGTTTTTTCAGCTGAAGAAGGTACGTGATTATCGTCAGATTGCTTGAGTTACTCCAGGTATTAAACACGAGCTGTTTCATCAGAGAATGTGGCCACAGTTAATAGAAATGAGATCACTTTGAATACGGACGTGTTTGTTTCCACAGTCACCAATGCTGCTGCTCTCTCATTTATTGATTTCCAAATACAGAGCCAAGCATTGCACCCTCTGGGGTGTCTGCGACAAGCCTGTCATCCTCCGTCATCGAGGTCTCCTGGACAGCCATCCCCTGGAAGATGAGCAGTGGAAGGTTACTGGGTTATGAGGTAAATGCCTTTAAAACACACTTCCCATCTTGGTATCGTAAAGGGTCACGCAGGTTGATAAGTGCAGCACAACTGAGCCTTTGACCCAACACGTGTTTAACATCTGCAGGATCCTAGAGCATGAGGAACGTGGCCATCAGTGCTCTTTTCCAGGGACTGTTGATGGCTGTGGCTTCTGGCACTAGGTCTGGGCCCGTATGGAGTGTTCTGTGAATGGAGACAAGGCTGTGGGGAGGAGGTTCTGCAGGACCCTCTGCTGATGGGCTCCAGGACTCAGGGCTTGAAGACACAAGTGATCTCTCCAGCCCAGTCCTTCTCCCCAAAAATTTTCCAGCTGTTCAGAAATCAAGATTCTGTTAAACTGGTTTTTTTTCATGAAAATCAAAGCAGACAGCTACAGTGTTAGACTCTAGAAATACCTAATTTACAAAAGATCACTGCACGTCTTGCTTTCTCTCTGCCGCACCTACACCAAAAAGAAGAATATTTTCCTCTAAGTATCTTTGAAAATGAAGAACACAATGAAATTGTGTTTTGCTTCCTGTGCTGATAGTCATGTGTCTGTCTAATAGTATTTTCAAATGGACATATTTTTCAGAATTACATTTACTTCCACAGAAACTATTTTGTAAGATGCAGTTTTCTGGGTTTAACTTGTTTACTTTTCAGATGAAGTGATGATTTTCGTCTTGTCATTTTTTAATTCAAGCGAGATCTAATATTTCAGTTCCCTATTTCCTACAGTCAAACTGAAAACAGGAGCAAGCATGAAAGGCAGCAGGATAAGAATTTCTTTTACATAGTAATCATATTTTTTGAAACTTAAATGTATTTCTGCCTTTCTCAGCTGAGAAAAAAAAATGCACTTAAAGGAGTTAAAAGCAGTGCTGTGGGTGAACAGTCCATTCCATGCAAGATTTTAAATGGTTTTGTTTCATATCCACTAGGTTAGGTACTGGAATAATGGTGGGAAAGAAGACTCTTCAAACAGAGTAAAAGCTGCAGGGAATGAGACATCAATAAGAATAACAGGTTTGAAGAGCAACTTGGCCTATTACTCAGCCGTCCGTGCTTACAACAGCGCGGGAGCCGGCCCCTTCAGCGCCACGGTAAATGCCACCACGAAAAAGACACGTAAGTACCTCCAATTTAAAGTGGGGAGAGACAGAACGGTGTGTGGGCACTTGTGGGCAAAATGAAAAATAGGCACGTTACTGGGAAACACAACACATATAAATTACCTCAATTTTCATGCAGACTCAAGGAGTTACACAATTAAATAAAGAGCTTCCGTTTTTCCACCCTCTGCTACTTTAGGGGGATGAGTAAGTAAAACCCAACTATGCCAGCAGAGCTGAAGTAAGATCTATAATTTCTCCATAGAATAGAACCTTTATTATTCTTCTAGTGACTGGGAGAACGTTAAAAGAAAAATTTCTATTATTTGGAAGGAAAAACATGGCAACTTGTTGAATTTTTCAGGGTTTTATAACATATTTATAAGTTCTCTAGGGCACAGCTTTTGAAATGCAATGATCCTCACTCATACAATTCATGCAAAACAATCCTTCACGTCCATTGTTTCCCCTTGAACAAATTACACAAGAGGCCACTTTACTATTAAAAGGAGAAATTAAGCTGGAGAACAGATTGTCAAAGGCTGCGCTAATTTTTCTGCAAATGGAAATATTTTTAGTATGCTCTTGCATTGTAATACAACTCAGAATCAGGGTCATCAGTCTTGAAGTATTTCTGTCAGACTCACAAGAATGTCCAATTAAAACTGTCTGAAAGGTCAAATTCCCTGCAATAGTTATTAACATCCTTCCACCAAAAGTCATCGCATCATCAATATTATGAAATAAGCTACTTTATCAGAAGTTATTATAGGCAGAAACGAGTGTCCCTCTCTGTCACTGAGGACTGAACCAACTCAGAGTAGCATATTTGTTAGAGTTTAAATACATTATATGCATGGTCACGGCAAATTGGCTGATCTACAGTAACTCACTGTCTGTAGCCTGTATCTAACATGATGAAAAGGTCTTTCTAATTAATCATCTTTGTGCTACTGGCTCCTCACTAGAGGTTGTGCCAACCTGGTCAGCTCAGGGATGTTTTTCAGTCCATTTTTTTCAGTGATCACTTGCCTTTGGGATGTGTGAATGAGAACGAGACAAGCACTGGAACAGGATCTGCATCAGGCCTTTAGTCAACATCACTGCTATTTGAAATTATTAAAAAGAAAAAAGAGTTGCATTGTGTCCATGTGTCTCACTGGTGACTGGTGACTAAAGAGAGCAGCACAGTGTAATGTCAGTTTGAAGGATCCTGCTAACTACTGTTTGAATAATCTCTGGTGCCACTGCAGTAGAATCTGATATTTCATTCAAATGCATGAATTTTGATCAATCAATCCCAATTTCTACCTTAACTTCAATATTTGTGATTGATATGTTTTTCAGTGCCAAGGATGTCCATGTGCGTTGCACTTAATTTCACCACATGGACCTACAAGATACTTCTTAGTAACCATTAACCATATCAAGAAACACAAAAGCTTAACTTCTGTTGTCAGTAGATTTCAAGATTGATGGTTTTGACTTGAGAAGTATCTCTCCTTTTATATTTTCTAAAATACTGCTATATAAAATGGCAGATAACTGGATGACTTGACTACGTTTGTAAGGCAAGATGTCACAATTCTTTCCTATTTAGGTCTTAAAATGTTCTGCCCATCAATTCTAAATCAAGAGCAGTATTAGTGGAGCTGAGAAGCTTTAAGCCCCTGAGGAGCCTCAGAGAAATCCGTGCAGCTGATTTGCACACTCAGCTCTGGACGGGTGCTTAACGTGACGTGGTGGTTCAGGGTCTGACCTCCTACAGATCAAGTTCTGCAGTTCTGAGCACTGCAAATTATTGGAGATTTTTGGTCTCTGAAGTGAATTGGAGACTTCTGAAGCACTTCCATAAGTCAAGTGGTAGATAGGGACTGGGTTTTATATATAATTACCCTTCATTTTTTTCAGATGTCATATTAATACTTTGTTGTGGATTTAAAAGAGTGACTCATTTCTTTTGAAATTCAGCTTTAATATCTCAGTGTGAAAACTGTTCATAGATATGCTGTAATACTTAATTCTCAGGAGTAAAACAATCTCTTACATTTACAAAAATTGGCTATTAGTGCATCAGTTTAGCTCCTATTTAGAATACATAACAAGGCAAATACTGCAAAAACGTATCTGTGAGTGCTTGTTTGACTTTAGAGTGATTCTTTTAAGTCTCGCTCTTACATTTTTGCATCTAGTGTGTGTTAAGAAGTATAATTCAGGTAAGTTTTGATCTGACTGCTCATGGAAAGAAGGCAGGGACCTACCTGTGTGAAAGAGTTTAACAATAAAAGAGGGGGAAAAAAATAGAAAAAAAAACCACCATAAGCACATGGACAGGAGTGTTTAAAACCACTGTCAGTGTTTAATACTGGAACCTTCAGCATCAAAGCGTAGCAGAGTCCACCTAGGCAGCAGTTGCCTCCACTAGGTGACAGCAACAGTAAATTGTTTTCCTTAACACATTTAGAAAAGATTTTAATCATTGATTGTGTCATTCCATGACCCATTTTCTGGGAAACCAACTTGAGGCATCTTAAGAGGTTTGTACTTACCTTCGCCTTCCCTGAAAGCTTGGCAGTTTCAAGATATATTAAAGTGTACAGCCAAAAGCATGCAGCTTCTTTGGAAAATAAGAGTCTCAGATTGCTAATGAACAAAAAAAAAAAACTCAGTAGATTTCCTTGGCCAAATCCCACCATTGTTCCAGCTGCAGATACAGAAGGGGTACGGGCTATGGTTCAAAATCACACATTGAGTTAAAAGAAAAAAAAAATCCTGTCAAATCTTTTTATATTACAAATATATAAAAGTAAATCAGCATAGTGTGTAGATTTGAATATTCAGAGACTAAATTTGACTAATAAATAATCTATTGTGAAGTATTTGCTTATTCTTGGCAAAATACTAAAACTATTAATTGTTACCATCACTGGTTTCATTAGAGTTCGTTCTAATTGATCACCCGTGTCCTAAGACATATGCTTTTATTTGGCTGTATTTAATGAAGGACCATCAACAGATAATGCAACTTCAGAAATAACATTTATGTGCCATTCCATTTTTCCTTCCTTCTGTTTTTCCAATTTAGTCTCTGAACCATAAAGTGTACAAACGACGAGGCTGCCTTTGAGTTGCTTTTGCATCCAGCACGTAATGACAGTCAATTACCTGAACTATTATTTCCTACTGCAGAATAAATCACTAATGCCAATTACATTAAAGTCATGCTTTTATTATGTATTTGCAGCACCCAGTCAACCGCCAGGAAACGTTATGTGGAATGTCACCGACTCCAGAGTAATCCTCAGCTGGGAGGAAGTAAGAGCCATGGAGAATGAGTCCGAGGTGACCGGGTATAAGGTAAGGGAGACCAGACCAGTGACATACCTGAAAACAATCCACAGTTGGCTTTTTCTTGTCCATTTGCAAGGTGGGAAATTCAGAAGATACACAAAACATTTAAACCATCCTTTTTATAGATTGAAATCATATTCTAACCGTGTCTCATAAAGTGTGGTCCTCTTATATTAATGGTTCACCAAAAGCCACCTCCTCTTTAGGCAAAGCTGGGAGCTGCAGACATTGCTGCCAGCTCTTGGGATCCCACTTGTCCAAATGTGTAACACTTGGATGTTAAAAAAAAAAATAATATGTGCAACACTATTCACTTATAGAACACCTACTATAAATGTGTAACACTTAGACAGATGTGTAGCATTTTGAAAGAAACCAAGTAATCCATGATTGAGCTGATAGGAGTGGTTTCCATTGCTGGCCAGGTCTATTTGTTCTTCCCAACTCTGGAACTGGAGAGAGTCCAGAGTAGGGCAATGAAGATGATGAAGGGATTGGAGCACCTCCCTTACCAGGAAAGGCTCAAGGAGCTGGGACTCTTTAGCCTGGACAAGCAAAGGCTGAGGGGAGACCTTATTTATGTTTTAAGTATCTAAAGGGTGGATTGAACAATGTTGGAGCTGGACTCTTTTCAGTGGTTTCCAGTGACAGGACAAGGGGCAACAGGCTCAAGCTGGAACATGGGAAGTTCCATTCAAATATGAGGAAAAACTCCTTTAGGGTGAGGGTGGCAGAGCCCTGGCAGTGGCTGCCCAGGGAGGTGGTGGAGTCCCCTTCTCTGGAGATCTTCAAGCCCCACCTGGATGCGATCCTGAGTGATGTGCTCTGGGCAGCCCTGCTTTGGCAGAGGAGTGGGACTGGATGATCTCTAGAGGTCCCTTCCAACTCTGACAATTCCGTGATTCCTCTAAATGTTATTTTGCCCCATAATATTAACCAAAAAAATCAGACTGTTTCCCTCCTCACGTCTTTTTAAAGCCAGAAACCTTGTTTCTAGGGAACACAAATAAAACTGGCAGGGCAGGTCCTGGCAGAAGAGGTGATGGGCTTTTCTTGTGTGGCAGGTTTTGTACAGGACCATCAGCCAGCCCGAGGTGAACGTGCTGAACACGGACAAGACCACGGCTGAGCTCTGGCTCCAGCTTAACGACGATTACATTATAGAAGTAAAAGCAACTACTGATGGTGGAGATGGCACCAGCAGTGACCAGATCCTGATTCCCAGACTGGCCAGTGAGTTGAAACTGAATCTTTAGGAATTTCTCGTGTGTTTCTACAGGGTCCCCAACCAATATCAGAACCTCCACGGCATAAAGAGGCACGTCTCTGCTTTAGGAATCATTACTGAGTTTGGAGTTGACACCCAGAAGCTGTCACAGTTTGTCTTTGCAGGGATTGAGTCCTTATTGATGGGGAGGGAAAAAAAAGAATTAATGCTTGTATATTGTGTGGCAATAGTGAAACAAAAAGAAAAGCAATTAATAGTCTTCATGCCCTTATGCATGACAAACTTCATTCTATTGAACTGGTAAATTACCATGTATATTGGTATTAAAAACATTAGATTTTTTTGCTTTACTCCTTTTTTATTATTATAGACTTATTCTCCTTTTTTTCTTTATTATTATCTCCTTTTTCATTTATTATTTTACCAAAGACCACTCGTACGGTGTCGACATTTTGCGATACGTTTCTCTAATTTTAAAATACTTAGTGTAGTTTGGGGAATTTTAATTGCTTGTCAGAAATAAGAATTTGCAATAATTTTTGCTAAGCATCTAGGAAGAGTAATAATTTGACTCACGC
>BJBW01006375.1:0-12916 GCA_004320125.1 Scolopax mira | reverse complement strand
AAAACAAAACAAAACAAAACTGCGGTGGTTAATGCATGTTTTTCTTCTATCCTGATGTGTTTTTAAATTCTTTATATTTTACTGTAGGTTGAAGTAAAAATATCATATAAAGTTTAGCAAATCCTTTAAAAAGGAATCTAAAATGCCTTAATACTTGAACCAAAGGAGTTTACATATTACATACTTCAGATACAATGTAAGAGGGGGAGAGCAATGGTACCGGGATGGGAGTCAGGAGAAGCTCAGCTCAGTGAGAAACTCCATTTTTGCAGTGACCCTGAACTTTTGGGGTACGTCCTGTGCTGTTCCAGCAACATTCTACATACGAGGATGAGATCAGAGACATGGCATTTCAGCCAGATGACAATGCGTCGACCAAGTGGCCACCCTTAAGACAGTGTCATCATCCGGTAGGTTTGCACCCACTTTCTTACTGCCCTTTATAGAATTTGTTATAAATCTAGCAAGAAATCAAAGCTGGAAGGTAGAGAAAAGTCACAGTATAGATGTTAGTTTCGCACCATCCATGTCGGGGTGTCCAAGAGGCTTCCACTCTTAGGAAACGATTTCCCACCTGTGTTTCAAAGATGTACTGTGTTTTATCACAGCCTACATTTATGTTCCTTTTCAAACACCTGCCCTTCCTCTCCATCAATAGATTTAGAGGTTAATTTCCTAATAACTCCTACCCTTATATTTCTTAACCAGGTTCTTTGTTCATAATCAAGTTCTCCCACCTTTGGGTTCATTTTTCTTGCCCTTCTCTGAGCTCCTGTCAGTGTTTCACTAACAAAAGTGCCCAGTGGGAAGCATTATAGAAATGCAGTTGCACCAAGGCCTTATGAAAGGGGACTCCTACCACCTCCCTACCTTGTGATGAGGGGGTTCCAGTTCAGCAGCCCCAAATTATCTTGCTCTTTTATCTGCCGTGCTGCTCTGTAAACCCATCCCTAATTCAGTGTTACGTTCCTAATTCTCCTTCCTGCTGCTCTTTAACCAGTTCAAAACTTATGTACCCCGTTACTGTCCTGTGATCCTGGTAAGTTTATGGCAATACTATAAGGTTATAATAAACAAATTACACGAAACCACTTCAGGCTTGCTATTATAGAGAAATCTATGCTTTCTTTCATAGCAATATGTTAAAGGTACATTAAATCTGGTACATTTGACTTCTGCAGTTGTGACTTAAGTCAAAATCAGCCTTTTTGACACCTTTTAGAGAGCTGCCCACACAGAGCAAGTGTTCACGTGACATAAAACATATCCTTCTAAAGAGGGTTGGTTTTTTTTTAATCTCACAGTATTACTACAACACAGGATTATAAAGGGAGAGAACAGGATTCATGAAATTATGGTAGCACTGTAGAAAGAAATACCTTGATATGCATTCAAATAGAAAATTACCTTATTAGTATCACACCCAGATGAAAGTATGTGCTGTTGAAATAAGCAAGATCTGTATATACTGTACATATCTAGTTATAAATGGCTAGTTGCTTTTCAATGTGGCTAACCAGTGGTGTTCTCAGACACTTGCAAATGGGGGGGGGTGGGAGGTGGGGGGGGAGATGGAAAACCAGGTGTTACTAGTAAATATATAGTTATGTTTCATGCAACAAAGGTGAATCTTTCTATTCTTGTTTCACAAAATTCTAGTCCATGTTCCTGTATTGACATTTTCACGCGATGACATTGTATTGTTTAATTTCTAGTTATATATCTCCATGAGATATGTACCCAGTACCTTGTTTCATATTGAAAAGTTTGAAATTTATCCTTAAAACTTCCAGTTGTGTGTGTATCCTATGGTTATCTGTATGCATTTTTTTCTATTACTCTAATAAAATATTTATTACATTGAGGGATACTAGAATATTTCAAAGTAGTATTGCTTGTCTGTGTTATATATTTATTTGCACACACAGGGATTTACTGCATCTGAGAATCCTCGTTCACATTCTTCGTAGTGTTTCTGCTTCGTGGCAGAAGAGGAGTGGTTTCCCTTGCAGCAGCTTTGCTGCCCTGAGACTAAAATCCTGACATACATACCCAGAAATTGAGAGAAATGGGTGAGGAAAAAGCAGAAAGGATGTACCTGGGTCCCAGTCGGGCAGACACACGTGGAACAGAGACCTGAGGTTCTGCTCTGGCTTCGGAGCTCCAGGTTCAAAGCACCTTCCCTTTCCCAGACTTGGTTTTCCCTCCATCCAATTGGGCTCTTTCCTCTCCTCTGAAATGAAAAAAATAAAAAAAAAAAGTAATTATATTGAAGAAGAGTTAGTTCTTTATAATAATTACTTTATTGTATCACTATTTAGCATTAAATTGCATGGCCTGTTCTCCCTGCAAATTGCCTTTTCCTGACGTTCCGCTGCTTCCCATAAACCCAGAGACTGTGTAGCAATAAAACCTCCTCACTGGGAGTGGAGGCAAACCAGAACTAGATATTTTAAGCTCTTAAAGCTTGAAGTAGGGAGCTGATCCAGCTGCTGCGGTAAGGGTTAACAGTAATCCCAACCTGTACACAAAAGAGGCAAAACTGAAGTGATTTTTCTTGAGTAAATGAGGTTTTCCCTTTCGGATGGGTTTAGTGGACACCTGCCTTGCTCTGTACTTCCCCCAACGTTCAGATTCCTCTTCCTTTAAATTGACTTTGGTTCGTTCCTCAGCTCACCTTAATTCAGTCAATGCTTATTTCAGTAATAAACTGACTTGGTTACCCAGGGAGAGCTGGAAAAAAATAAGCTGTTACTGGGAAAGCAGAGGAGGAAAAGGTGAAGATCCAGTAGGGATATAACAACCTGTCCCTGTGCCAGCCCATCTCCTGCCAGCGGTTCCAGAGCAGCTTCTGTCACTAACCAAGTTCAGCAAATTCACCCCTGGGGAGGAAAAAAAAAAAAACCAAACAAAGAAAAAAAATCAATGACAATAAAAAATGTGAACATCACTTGTATGACTGGAACTGTGGGTGCTGGGGAAGGTATTTCTGCCACTTCACTTCCACTCATACTTGCACCAAAAATAGACAGCACTTTATCACTTACAATTGCCATTATTTGAAATGCAGTAAGACAATAACAGGCTGGAGTCATAGTTTTTAGGAAAACACTATTGTAAAGCATATTCTTTCCAAGACCTTACCCAAAGCCATAGCTGTGTCCCTCCGAGCTGCTGGGTCCCGCTGAAGGCGAAGAGCAAAACCCCAAAGAGCTGGGCAGAAGTTGGGGGGAGAGGGGGACAGCAGGGCAGGGGGAGCCCCAGGATACAACCCAGTCCTGCCACCAGCTGGAGAGACACCAAAGAAAAAGGAATTTGATACAGCTTTAGAAAATAAAAATGTTTGCAACAGCATGTGCCTCCCCTGGAAGCCGTTCCAGCTTTTGCTGGAAGCCAGTACTGGGGGCAATGGGAGTGCCAGGGTTTGGGACTGGGATGTCTGGGGGGATGAAGGCCATTTGTTGGGTTATTTTAGGGTTAAAGGGTTTAAAGTTCCCACACACACCCCCCACTATTCCCCCAAGGGTTGTTTTGTAAAGGGATTCTTAAGAGAGCCCTACCTGTGTAACCTGGGCCTTGACAAGGCCTGGACTTCTGGGTTTCTCAAAGGCAGGTGCTGTAGGAATTTTTTAAAAAGCCTTTTTCTTTGGACAGTTCACTCTGTCGGACGCATCATGAACGTGCAGGATCCTCTATGAATACAAAATGAGTTAAAAAACTAATATCACTTCAGCCCTAAGAAATATTGGAGATCTCCATTTTTTACTTAATTTGCCTTTCAGTGGTGGAATGCAGACGTGGGCAGTGCCTGTCGGGTTCTATATGTTATGGCTTAATAACAGGCAATAAAGCAAGCTGTCCTGCATGAGGGAGTGCATTAATCTGACAGCCTTCTCTCTGAAATAATAAATAACAATGGAATATCGTGAAAATAAAACGAGTTTGTAAACAGGCACCCTCTCTCTTAGGAAAAACAACCTCCTCCATTGTTTTATGCTAATGCTTTGAACTCCTGAAAAGCAATAAAAAAAAAAAAAAAAAGGATATGTTCAGCAGAGATATAACTGAATGGAAGTTAATATGGTTTTTATTAAGCTTGCTTGATAAAAAGAGGCACTTTTTTTTCTTTAAATCTGGTTCGTACATAGTGCAGGCTGCAACATGATGGGGGGAGATGGGACACCACTTCACTGTCTCCAGCTCAGTCTTGCCCTCTTCAGAAAGAGCTTTTTCATGAAGATTTTCCCCCGTTCCTGGTGCACGAACAGCTTGGGTCTCACCAGGAAGCAGGATGCACAGCCTGGAAAAAAAGGACAGATATTTGTCTTTTTCCAAGCTCAGCACCTATTTGACAGCCTCAGCCAGTGGGGGCTGCCCCCACCCCCTGCCTACAGGAGCTTCTTATGTCTCACCTGTGGCTCGGAAGCCTTTCCCCAGGTCGGCTCAGGATATGGGCACCTCGTTAGTGTCGGTGGGACCGGATGCTCATCAAAGCTCTGGCTGCAGGAGGAGGGGATGCCAGCAGACTTGGTGTCTTTCCCAAAGGCTGGAACATCCCCTGTCTATCTCCAAGAGAAATCCCCCAAGTCCACATGTGTGTCTGTGCGTACGTTCGCTTTCACAAACACAGACAGTTGGGAGTCTCTAATAACTCTCGCCTGTCACCAGTTTTGAGTCTATTTTCATGTTTTGCTGACAGTATTGCCAGCCCTCTGCCTCTTGTCCTGCCTCTCGTTAGGGGCATCAAAAACTTCCCCTTCCCAGCAGTTTGATATTTCTATGAAACACTCTCCTTCCCTGTCACGGGGCCTCTCCATCAGCTTTAACTGCCACTGCAGTGTCTGCGATGGCTCCTATTGGCATTCAGACCGTGCTCTTCATTTGCTTTGGTTTTGAACTCTCTCTGTTTTGAGACTTTACAGTTTGTGCATGAGAGTGCTTCAGTATTAGAATTTCACAAGACCTTCATGTGCATCTTTCCTTTATTTTTTTCCCCATCTCTAAAGATCAAGAAAACTTGATAAACTCATTTAGTATTAGATTCCTTTTCTTGAGCTCCTTGCTGATCTTTCTGAGGTCAAAAAGTATCTTTGAAAGTCTCTTTTTTTTATTATTATTAAATGCACAAATATAGGAGACATCCCAGTAACCCTGTGTAGCATTACTAAGATACTTTCTTCCCAATGTACCTAAGATTCTTTTCTTACCCTTTAAGGGTATAATTAGTCCCGTGAGGTCTGGACCATGCCTGCTTTCTGTGCTGGGCTCTTCACTCCATCTTGGTGATTAATTCCCTCTGGGTGGGAGAACATCAAGGCGTGGGGAAATGCTGGAAAGGGAAGAATCAAAAGCAGCCTGTTAGGAGCCAACAGAAAAGATCCAACCTCAAGACATCCATTCGTTAATTCAGCCCATAATAACTCAAACTCAAAGCAATCCCTAGGCCAGGGGGACATCCCAGAGTGAGTCCACTCCTTGTTGCTGGCTGAGCTTCTCCAGCCTCCCGAATCCCACACCCCCGGGGGGCAGAAGCAGAGAAGGGACACAGTCACTGCCCCCCTCCATTGCTGAGGGTGAAGGGCTGGAATCCCCCAGCAGAACGAGGGGAGAGTTTCAATGCCCTCAGTCAACAGTGGGACCTAAAACCAGCCACCAAACCAGCTGGCCATTAAAAAAAAAAAAAAACAAAAACATTGCAAACATTAAAATGTTTCCTTTGAAAGAAAGTTCTGCCCAAGGCCTTAACAGCAGCATCCTCCCTCTCCAGGCCTTGGGGGGGGGTCCTGGTGGGCTCCCCACTCTGCCACAGAATTGCAGCACACGAGGCAGGTACTTCAAAGCACACGTAGGGAACTTATTTTTAGGCACTCACTCTGAACTCCTTGCTCAGCAGCCCTAAATAGAAGTAGGCATTGATTATTTTTTTTGTCACCTCCAGGGAAGGTGCTGCCAACGCTCCCCTGAGGTTTGAGTGCCCCCACGAGCCCCCCACGGCCATCAATTCAGAAGGAATATCGACAGGAGGGAAGGCATTCACCCGGTGATTTCATTTGAGGGGATCTTTCTGTTTTATGCTGGAACACAAGCAATGACCTGTTCCATCCGCTAAAGGCATAAAAAGAAACGAGGCAGAGAAAAGAAGGGAAAGCCCTCTCTTTCGTGCCCTTTATAATACAAATAATAAATCACTTTCCCAACCGAGGACCTGCAAAAGGAGCCCATCAAAAAGGATGTGTGTTTTAACAAGAATTTCTCTTATTAGCAATCCAAGGAGGGCTATGGTTAAAGCAGCCAACTAATTTTTGTCACACTTCCTAACATTGCCACCAAACTGAGGCATTTAAAGTTACACGTGTCACAACACTAATTATCTACTTGAACAGTGGAGCTCTCAGCTGATGGAGTGAGTTCTTCTGCAGCGAGAACGGATCATTTCATCAGCTGCATCTGATCCATCATTACTTTTTAGATATAGGATGTAAATCAACTATAACAAGAGAAAATACAGCTTTGGTTGGTACCTTTACAGCAGCTTCGTACGAGAGAGGGGGGAACTCTTCTGCCGCAGCCAAAAGCTTCTGCTCATGTACTGGAAAACAACGTCGTGGGGTTTTGTGTTGCCTTGGAAACATGAAAAATAAAGCACCATTAATTACCTATTTTCAAGCAACTGGAGTATCCAGCGCTGAGGGCTTGATCCCAAGGTAATGAAACCCTTACCCCAATTTCAGGAGGCTGTGACTGATCGATCTGCCCGTCTAAGCAAGGAGAGGACCGAGGCAGAGCAAAGCTCAGCCAAGTCTCACTTCTGATCGTGGTTTCCCAAATTGCTACCAGAAGGCAACAGGCAGACACTCAAAGTACTGGTTTGTGGTGGCTCCTTCTTGCCTTCACACCCACAACTTTGTTAACATTGTCACCCGATTATTTATTAAAATATATGCCTTCTTTTTTCGACCAGGCACTAGCAGCTGACCTGATAAACATCCATACAAACACGTGTACAAAACCTACATAAATCCCACGTATCCATTTTCTCCAGCCAGGAAACCAGGCTGATAGTCCTGGTCATTGGCTCAGAAGCATGAGTTCAGCCAGAGCTTCTGCTATCATTCTTTCTGCCCAAAAAACTGCCAAATAACAAAGTCTTTACTATTATACCTTCTGTATAATCATTTTTAACTGTTAATTAAACATTTTTTAACTACAGACTGCTTGCTTCTTTTCCTCCCATTAGTAGTGGTCCTAATTATAAATCTCTATGAAATAGGTGAAGACCAGAGTCTGCCTCTTTTTGTGGGCATTTGAAGTTGTCCTCAAATTTTCTTCTGGAGAGATCGTTCACTCTCCCTGTCAGCACAGCCCAAAGCAATCAGCTACAGCTCCGGCCACAAAGGTATGGAGGGATAAAAATAATTCCAGTAAAATCCTCCTAATTTTCTCCAGGAAACCTTCTCATTTATGGACCATGCAAAGCGACAATTCTCTTTCATTTACAATGAATATTAATCTTTATCTATCAACCCAAGCACAATTTTAGAGTATTTTTCACTCATTCATATTCCCAAGGTTGACCGTCATCGCTAGAGAACTTTGATTACCTGGTTTTGGATTTGGGCTGGGTTTTAACATTGGATGATTCAGGTTGGGAAAGACCCTTAAGATCATCAAGTCTAATCATTAACTGAGTACTGCCAAGTCCATCATGCCACCACTGCCACCACTAAACCATGTCTCTATATGGGGTCTATATGGGGCAACCACTTTGCCCCCTAACTATTGGCATTAGCGTATATGAAGTTCCGGATCCATTTCAGTGCCTGCAGGCAAAATGCATCTCAAACTGCCTCCTCCAATTAGGAGGTTAATGAGCAAAATACACTGGAGACTGCAATTCTCCTGGGTCTCTGGTTGCCTCCTCCCCACCTGAGCTGCTTCGCCTCTCAGCACCTCCTAAAAAGGCATAATTAACGTTTTAAGAAAAGTAATCCTCCAGGAGCATCCGTTTGTTGAGAAAACCATCTCTAACCAGACTCAAACTGTTCCGTTTCCCTGTTGACACCGTTCACCAACCACAGCCGAAAGGGACCGTATGGGACACTGGGGACGGGCCCCACCGTTTGGTGGAGTGGTCTGGGGGAAAGCCACAGACCCAGCCCCACAGCCATGGTCCTATCCTGTCCCTCCTCCACAGCCAAATGGGATCTGGACTCCTGCCCACAGCCACCTCCCCAGCTGCTGGAAAAAGACCACTTTCATCACCTGACACCATGCAAACACGGCAAACGCTATTTTTACATTTAGTCCCGGCTATTTTAAGCAAAAAATGAGCTTAAAAATAAACCAAGAGACAACCTTTTCCTTTTGCTAGCTACCCATTTCTAAATGAGTTGTTTATATCAGTGATTCTGCGTTTTCTTTTCTCTCTCCAATTTTCCTCAGGAATAATGCCATTGGCAATCTCCATGAATCTCTTTTGACTCTCTCTGAAGGTTAAACTAACTACAAGAAAGCTGGATCAAAGTCAAAGAAAAACTTTATTCTAGAAGCACAGAAATATTTACATAACACAAGATAAGCCAGAACTCCTCATTTCTACCATGCAGACACGCTTGTTAAAAGCACATAAAAATAGGCCATTTTTAATTCAATTGGGGAGGGGAGGAGAAGAGGTATTTTATAGCTCGTGTAAGAGAAGAGAGACAAGGCTGGCAATTAGCAGAGTTTGTAATGCGCCTAATTGAGAAGATCCAGAGCTTTCGGGGTTTCCTGCCTAAAGGAGAAGAGTCTTTTGGAGCCATTTTCACGCCCAAGAGGAGAAGAGAATAAAGGATCCCACCGAAGGCTGGGGGTGACGCCGCCTCCGAGCAGCACAGCAAGGACCGCGAGCGAGGAGCCAAAGGTTCAGACATCAAATGACAAAGCTGACTATTGATTGGGAAGTGACTGCCAGAAACAATCAGATTGATGAAGGCAGCCCCCAGAAAGCAAGAGGAGAGCTTTATTTCAACCTCCTCTTCTGAGCTGCTCTCTTTGCTCCCCAGCTGCATCCACAAGCTTTGGCAGCACTCTGCTAATAGACTGATGAGAAATAATACCAACTGACCTAGGGTTACTCATTGCAGAGCAATAATAAAAATGAGATAAAAGAGACATTTTTCCCAACATATTTTTCAAGAGCTGACCTCTTTTTGGCCAGCTCTAGTAAATTCAGAATAATGGGAAGTTCAATACGCTTATTGATATTTATTCTAATGAGTTCATCATCTCTCCTCACCGACGCGTTGGAACCAAACCCATACATGTTTCAATATCAAACACCCACTTCTGCCTGCCCTCAGAGGAGCAGAGCTATCCATTCTGCAGTTAATTAGCTATCCTTTAGGAAGAAATGAGAAAGGCCATGCTTTAAATTAGACCCATCTGGTAAAGGCTTTCTTGAAAAGATAAGACTTATGTCATGTTTTGGAGCTATGAGAGGCAGAGGTTTCCCAGCAGAGGCCATCTGTCACGGATAACTGCTGCCAGGCCTCAAGATTATCAATTAGTCCATAATGATTGTTTATTTGGAAAAGGTGACTGCAGGGTCAGGAGGCTGACCTTTGAGAACAACATCATGGTGGAGTCTAATAAAGCTAGGGCTTTTATTCAAGGGAAAAAAGGACTCTTGCTCTTCTTTGAGTTCAAGTACGAACTGAGACACCGCTGCTTGTGGCCACTTTCCTACTAGAACGTGTGGGACAGGTTTGGGTCCTTCCCTTGCCCAAGGGTTTTTAACCAAATATTTCTGATTTTCTTGAAGCCTCATGGATTAGAGCCCTCTCTTAAACCCTCTACCACCCACAGCTGCCTGAACTCCCAGCTCCACATCCAGGATGTTTTTAGAGATGAAGGTACCACCATTTCTAGACCAAGACTGACATCCTAACTAGGGTCCAATACACACAGCCTATGGCACGGTCACAGCCACAGCTTCAAGGCTAAATTCCCACAAACCACCCTTCCCAAATCTCAGAGGAATCTCAGACCACAACGAGCCTTGGATTTGGGTAGGTTTTTCCCCTATTCTATGCAGTTTGAATTCATTTCCAACGGGCTGTGTGCTCCATTCTCTGGTCACAGCGCAGCTGAAGTGCAGTCACACGAGTCCTGCTGTTACTAAAGCAGCTTCTGTCTCACTCCTCTTATCGGGGCAGCACAGGGCTGGGACCAGCTTGTAAGGAGAGAAATTGCTTACATAATTTATGATGTCTCTTGTTGTCCAAAATAACAAGAAAGGCTTAAAAATATAAGCAGACAATACGCTTAAAATGTTGAATTATATGGTAGTGACACAGAATGGGAAACACTTGAAATTAGATGAGAATGAAAAAGTAAGGTATTAGAGAAATGTCAAATATTTTCTATATTGAACTCATCAATAATGCATTACACATTGCTTTAAAGACAGAAGATGATGACATCTGGGTGGGTCAAGGAAGGTATTTGAAGTGCTAGTAAGTGGGCTCTGCTGGTGCCACAGGGCCCTGCCAGACAAGCTGCTGTACATGGGCTTTACAGGCCTTTTTCATTACTGGTAAGGAAAAAAAAGCGTGTTTGGACACCTATTGCAGAAAACCTAAGTTATATGAGCACATTAATTCATACACAGAGAAAACAGATGCACAAATGAAATGCCAAAAGGCTCTGGAGCATCACTGTTCACGGAGGGAAAATCTTCCCCTGCACAGCTACGGCAGGGCAGGAATCCTGGCTCCTGACTTTGGGATCTACTCACTTAAATAGATGAGGACCAACATCATTGGTACATACACAGGAGACTGAGGGAGCAGCTGGCTGTTTTCTAAACACCAGCAGCCCAGAAGATGCTGATTTCCAGGTTGCGGATGGATATCGTACATTTTAGAAATTAAACTACGTGCTGTTAGGTTTTTTTCCTTTGGTTTTTGATGTTTGGTTTTTTTACCACATCAGTTGGATTTCTGTCTGTGGGAAACTTTTCCTCTGAGAGGCTCTTTTCATGGAACCAGCAGGGCATGGAGTGGTAACAGCGTGAAACGAGAGATCTGGAAAAGCAGCATCGTTCTGCAGGAAGCCCTGAGTTTGCTACATCTGAAGCTACATCTGCTCCCCGAACGCTCCACACACGTGAAAGCGAACCCCGATTTTCAGTTCGTGGCAGATCTTTTAGCTCCAGCCTGAATTTAAAGGTCTGGCCTGTTCAGAGCTCTCTGTGTTCTCCCTCGGAGGAGCGGGGAGCCGTGCGGGGACTGGGGGGTCACACTCCCCTCTGTAGCAGACAGTGCCTGACATCAGCCCCTGTTCCCAGCCACGGTGGCCCCGATACTCTGGGATGTTGTACGAGAGACACTTGTCTGATACCCGTGACCTTAACAAGAGCTTTTTAGCACTTGTCAGGGCTATGACAGCCAAATCACTTCAGGCATTTAAATGCAGCGCGAGCGGAAAGCAACCGAACGAAACCCACTGTCCTTTTCACGAAACACAGCCCCGAGGGAACTCAAAGACATTTAAACTCTATTTTAACCTTTCTCATCTTCGGAAATCAAACTTTTTTTTTGACCAGGCTGAAGCTTTCCTACCTGACAAGGCAATTCTGCCCTCCGGCTTTACGCCGTGCGGCGGGAGGGGCGAGCAGGGCTAATGCCCACCACCGGCCTCTGTGCCCACCACCACGGGCAGAGCCACCTCTGCCACCTCTGCCACCTCGCCGCCACCAGCACCGCAGGGCAGGGATGCTCACCTGTGCTCCTTGCTCCTCCTCATCCTCCCACGACGCCCTGATGGATGGCTGAGCACTGCAAGGTTGGGTGTTGACACGGCGTACACCACAGTGCCGTTTCCTCCCCTTCTTCAGCATTCAGGAACAGGTGAAGTGGGAGATAAAAAATAAAATTATGAGCCCTGTCATTGTCCTCCAAATGAGAAACATTGATGCGGCTGCGGATTTGAATAGTCAGGAAAGGGGCAGACCTACACACGGGATTTATTGACATAAATGTTAGTCTCAGCTATTGAATTCCTGGTGCTGACAAAGGCTGCAGAAAAATTCTATGTATGCAGAGTAGGTAAGAGGCAAGGGCTTGCTTTTGCCTGCTAACATATAAAGGACTCAAGTGATTGTAGTTTTCTTTGGGTTTGGGATTAGATTGATATGGCTGATGCCTACGTATACTGCAGAAGCTCATCCCTAAGCTAGGATCTTTGGATTCACCTGAAATGTACTGGGACCCAGTAGGGAAGGACCCCTAGAGAGATGGATTCAACCCCAGAAAGGAGTAGATACCCTCCAGAGGGTTACTATGGGCTGGTCATTTATCTCATCCAGGCTGGTGAGGTAGCACATGGTCCTATCTCCTCTGGAGGTGGAGTACAAACTCTGAAGCCACCAGGAGGGGAGACACCCCTAGACTTCCCATCACAGCTGCACATAGTAGGACTTAAAAAGACCTGTTTTGAGATGTTCTCCTTCCTGCCTTCTTCCTCTTGTGGTGCTGAGAGGGAGATTCTCACACATCTGAAGAAAAGAGCCTAAACTCAGACAAATACTATTTTAAAGATGAGCATGGCTCAGAAATCCTCGATGTACTTGTTCAGCACTTCTCTGCGGGCTGAGTTCAGGTCTGACAGCAGGTTCTCTCACGGGGACGGCCCGCATTATGCAGGGGCAGTGGGTAGACACAGCTGGTGTCACCAAGCGAGCAGACTTGCTCAGCAAGGCAAAACATCCACCTGGGTCTTGGGAAGACTCAGGTTCTGGCCTCCTGGTTCCCCTGCATGAACACGCTTAGGCTTTGCTCTGCTGCCTCCACAAGCGCTGACGGTGCTGAGACCAGAACTCATCCTGATGATGAATGTGACAAAATTGCTTGGGGTTTGGGGGTTATTTTTAGCT
>BJBW01006374.1:19470-103879 GCA_004320125.1 Scolopax mira | reverse complement strand
TGTTGACTACTTCTGATAGCTTTCTTTTCCTCCATATGCTCTGAGATGCCACTCAGGATGAGGTGTTCCATCACCTTTCCAGGGATGGAGGTGAGGCTGACAGATCTGTAATTTCCCAGGTCTCCCATCTTGCCCTTTTTGAAGACTGGGATGACACTGGCCTTCCTCCAGTCCTTGAGCAACTCGCCTATTCTCTAGGGCCTCTCAAAGATGATGGAGAGTGGCCCTGCAATGACTTCTGTCAGCTCCCTCAGCACTCTTGGGTGTATCCCGTCTGGACCCATGAACTTGTAGATGTCCAGCCTTCTTAACTGATCTCTAATTTGTTCCTCTGCCACCAAGGGAAGATCTTCCTTAGTCTAGACTATGTCTGATTCATCCAAAGTCTATGGTCTGAGCAGTGAAGACTGAGGCAAAGAGGGCATTCAGCAACTCGGCCTTCCCTGCATCCTCTGTGGCACCCGACTCATTCAACAGCAGGACCACATTTTCGCTGGTTTTCCTTTTGCCTCCAATATAACTGAAGAACCCTTTCTTGTTGTCTTTGACATCTCTTTTAATTCCAATTTTAATTCCAAGGAGGCCTTGGCTTTCCTTGTTTCTTCCCTACATAGTCTAACAGCATCTCTATAAACCTCCCAAGCAGTCAAGCCCTTCTTCCACTTGGTGTAAACCTCCTTCTTCCACTTTGAGTGTACTGCAGTGTACCCAGCACATCTGAGAGCAACAGGCTGAGTGCCTTCACTTGCACCCCATCCCTATAACCTTGGTCTGTTGTCCCTTGGCTTCTTAAGGGTAAGCCTGATAATATCCCTCTCCCCTATCAAGTATAGTTTAAAGCTCAGTCAATGAGCCCTGCTAACTCATGAGCAAAGACCCTCTTCCACCTTTGAGATAGATGAACCCCATCCAACATGAACATGCCTGGTGCCGTGTAGGCCATCTCATTATCAAAAATCACAAGATTGTGGTAGTAACACTATCCACAGAACCATGTATTAATGGACTGAGTGCATCTGTTTCTTCTGGTGGTGTTGCCTGTAACGAGAAGGAGAGAAGAAAAAATAACGTGTGCCCCAGATTCCCTTATTAACTGTTCCAAGGCCCTGAAGTCTCTTTTAATCACTCTTGGGATATGTGTTGTGACTTCATTGCCACCCATGTGGAAGAGCAGCAGTGGGTAATGGTCTGAGGGATGTACCAGGCTAGGAAGTGTCCTAGTGAAGTCTCTAGCCCAGGCCCCAGGGAGGCAGCATACTTCCCTAAGATGAGGGTTTGCCTGGTATATTGGACTCTCAGTTCCTCTCAGAAAGGAATCACCTATAACTATAACCCTTCTCTTCTTCTCTGTGGACGTGGCTGTTATATGGAGGGTAGTTCTTTCCAGTCCTGGCAACTCCTCTGGTATAGTTAGGCTGTCACCCACTCATCCATTGACTGGCCTTCCACATCCAGAGCCTCATACCTATTGTACAGAGACACCTGGGTAGGTGAGGTGGGATCGCTTGCTGCCCCTGGCACGGACTTGCCTCCATTCACAGCTTTCTCTTAAGCCACTGCCTTCCACCTTGTGGGGGGAGGATATGCGATGCCTTTGATCTCATGGTTTTTTCTGGTGTCTGCCCCTGTTTCTCTCTCAGGAAGGTCAGAACGTAATTCCACCAGACTATTTCTATCTCACACTCTCTGATACTCCTTAGCCTTTCACCTTCCTCTCTTACCTCTGCCATCAGGCTGAACACATCATCCTCCTTGTTTCTACTGGCATCAGCTCTCACAAGTGGGTCTGAATTGATGCTAGCATACTTCTGTCACTATGCTGGATTTTTTGGTGTGTGGTTTAAGATGGGTGAACAATGTAGCTTTTATTCAGTCTTACATGAGGGTTAACTTCTTAATTGAAAGGTTGAGATTGCGTGTGTTTATATTTGCTCTGTAGGAGCTATAAGATGAAACCTCAACAATCGAAGTTCAATGCTGTTTGGTATTTACTTGTTTTTCTTAGTAATGTGAGACTTCTGATGAATTAAAAAATTAGATTTGTTGGGGTTTTTTTGTTGGGTGGGGCTTTTTTGTGGGTTTGGATTTTTAACACAGGGCACACAAGTGGTACTCTCTGTACTTTATCTGACAACTGTTTTGGTTCGATACCGTATTTTTTTCCAAGCATTGCAGAAGTTACCAGGTCAAAACCTTACTATTAATAGCTCTACGTTTGTTGAGATGGGAATGGTATGCAGTCCTGCTGAAAAACAGCTGAGTATCTTGGAGTTTGAGTCACATACCTATTTTTCTTTCCCTTAGTGAATGTGTAGCATCCAAAAGTAAGGGTGTGGGTCAAGAATTATGAAAGTACAGGTACTTCTATTGGTAAGATTTACGCTCTGGTAAATGCCACATATTCTGCAAAACTCCCCTGTAAACAGCACACAATGTTTCCATTAACTGCAGCAGTCCTAAAATCTGTACCATAAATAAGAGTACTGTGTAGTCATCTTGTGTGTTCGGAGCGTATAGGATGACCGTGGACAGGGGGGAAAATAAATAATTTAGGAAATACTATGCAGAGTGATAGCTCCAGAAAGCTACAGCTATAACTGCTGTAGGGACAGAACATGTAGTTATGTTTTACTAAAAGCGAAGTTACTTCCTAATTATGTCAGTTTCTTTATTTTGGGGCAGCAAAGAGATCCAAGCCAAAACACCATATCTGAACAATCTTCAGCCTTAGGATTATTTAAGATCCAAATCTGGTTCATATCTGAAATGCCTCCAGATCCTAATTGTGTGGAGTTGAACTCCTTTCTACCTCTTGTGTTTATCTTGCTAGCATATAAACTGTAATGTAAGTTACCTTACTTGCTTACATGCTTGCTATCTTGAAATATTCCCCCTAATTTCCATTGAATAATGAAATCATGTTTTGGATGTCCAATGATGGAGCTATCTCAAGTGTTCCTGAAATTAAATACTGAGAGTTGGATTTTGCCGTGTACTGCCCATGGATGATGAACTAAGGGATGTTGTGGTCACAGTGACCAGCATTACTGATGAGTGTGCTGTTTGGTTTTGCACTGAAAGAAGCTGTCTGCTGCTTGACTACTTCAGCTACTGGAGAGTTGAAGCTTTACAGCCTGAATCATACACCTTATGAAACCACAAGGCTGCAGCTGGAAGATTTTAATTGTTCTCTTACAGACCTGAAAGCCTGTCTTGAATCTCACTGCACTAGATGTTTCACTTAGAGATGTATACTGGGCATTCTGTTGGGTCCTACCATTAGTTTCAGTTTTAGGTGGTGCATGCTGTCCTGAATTGCATGCTGTGCTGATTAAGCTGCATACTTCACTAATCAAGCTGCAAAGTTAAGTACGTGAAATTTAATACACTCTACTAATCAAGATGCATTCTTTGTTGAGCAAGCTGAATATTTTAAATGTAGAGGGCTTTTTATGTACTCTGGGAACTGGCTTGGAGGCCTCTTATTACCTACATACGTGGCTAGCAAAAAGCCACCAGCAGCTATTCCATTACTGACAATGGAAGGAATGTGAGCTTTCACTTTGATACTAGTTCCAGTAGAGCTTAGGGAAGAAGTAATCAAAATTAGCCCTAGTAAACAAATGACACTATTTCTCTTTGATAAGTCTCATTAGGTTACATTGGAACACATTCTTACTGTAGCAGGTTCAACCAATAGCAAGGGTACATATGACACTTGCACCTCAATTTGGTCCGCAAGTTTCTCATAGAAGTAACTGATCTTTAAAGCCTTCTCATGATGATTATTATCCTCATTCAGATAATCTTATTTAGTATTAATTCTGAACTCTTCCTTTATTGCATCCCAGCCATGTCTCTTAAATTAATTGACAAAGGTAGAATGGCTGTTTTGTCTCTTCTTCTCTTCCCAATAACAGATAGAATATATTAGGAAATATGCAAGACGATGGAAGAAAAAAACCCCAGTGGCTGCAGGAAGTTTGGTAGCAGCATTTTTCAGCACTAGGACTGAAGAAGTTACATGGAGCCAACATAACAAGAAACAGTGCATTCTAACTAGTTTAGAGAATAATGGTAACGTTTGCAATTAAGGAGACTAAGATATCTTACTTTCTGTAGAGGGCAAAGTGAAACTGAAGGAGGAAGAAAGGAAAAGAGAACAAATACTGAAAACTCAAGTAATTCCATACCTTCCTACTCTGCATCTGCATGTGTTAACAAGGGCCAGTGGCTACCCTGTCTGTGTTGCAAATTCACATGTTCTAGCCTTGGAGGTCTTCTGGGCCTAATCTAGGGGTAAATTCTTCCTCTGTTTGAAAAATGCTGATGGACTCATTTGCATGTAATACAGGGAAGAATTAATTCATTTGGTCTGAGACAAGCCACTTTATGCCATTTTGTTGCTTCACTCTGGATTTTAATATGGAGACATTTGCGGTCAACAGTGTGCAGTGGCATCCTTCACAGAGGAAAGATTTCAGTCTGTGTTTAGGCGGCTTAAAAAATGGCATAAGAGGAATATTCACTCTTTAAAAAAATGCCTGCTTGCTGCTGTCCATGTTGAAAAAAGGTGTGTAAAATAAAATCCCCTATCAAGACAGGCTTTCAGAGCTTAAAAAAAAAAAAAAATTAAAAAAAACAATTCCAAAGAAGCAAGATTGATGTGAAAACAGACCTTCCTGCAGTTACTTCAATGTAGAGTGCTATTAAAAAGCAAGCAGTTGTAAGAAGGGTTGGGGGTTTAGTTTCAGTTGTTTGGAAATGTCTTTTGCTTTGTCCAGTCTGCATGGAGTGCAGACTTGGCTTCAGCAGCTTGGTTTATATCATTATGTTTATGCCTGTTAGTTTTTGACTTGCATCCTTTGCATCTTATCACTGGCATAATTTGATCTCAAAGCCATTGGTAATTGAGCAAGTCGATGACTCTTTTTTCTGGTTGCTCATTGTCAAGGGGCATATAATTGTCATACTCTGGCTCAGAGTGATTATTTAACATTGTCTTCTTGTCATCTTTAATCTTTACCCTTTTGTTGGGGTATACACAAAGAGAGATGAGGGATATGTGGTTGTAAGGAAGGTATAACTCCAGTTTCTAAATACTAAGTTAACGTCTGCTCATAAACTGCTGACTTTCCAAGCAATCAAGATAACACTTTCCACACAGCTTTTTGTTAACTGAATTATTGAGATGTCCTCTGGCTTTGGAGTGAATCAGTAAAATACTCTATTACACTTAGTAAGAAGAATCAGGTGCCATAAATAATTAAAACTAAATTGGACTTCCCAACAATAATCAACACAACATAATACAATGCAATGACTGTGGTGTAGTTTTTTTCCCTGCTTTGTTCACTGATTAATTTGATCAAATTATGATCTTGTGATAGTGAGAAATAATCAGTTCTACTGTAACTTTAAAGTTTAAAGTGGTGACCAATGCTGAATATAATGTGCTGCCAGCTCTGTAGAGCCGGGGCTTCTTATTGGGTATGTACAGCATAGCTGTACATGGTGTACACAACACAGATCTAATCCAAAACTGAATTCTTGAATGTTCAGTAATGTTGCATAAGAAAATTAGACACAGATTTAACTTACTCTTTCTCTTTAGGCTGTCAAAGATCAAATGCCTGTGGGAAATTTGTTTGAAATTGTTGGAGGTAAAGTTAGACTTCTAGGACACTTCACAAATTTAAACTGCAAAGGATGAAATTGTCCATTGCGTACTACACAGTGTCAGTGTAAAGTCTTAAAGAGTAAGTAAATTCTACAAGATGTAAATTCCACTCTGTAGTGTGCAAGTTGATTACAGCTCAACATTTACATAGGCTCTTTAATTAAGAGTAAAGGTCAATAGGTTAAATAAGTAACTTAATCAGAAAATTATGCAGAAGTGCCACAAATCAAACACATTATACAACCCTTGAGATCGATATGGTATGCAAATCGATCAGTAAAGTATATACTGTATGACTTCAAGTACTGAAACATGCAGTGTGATATTGCAAACACAATAGTTTATAGAGTTTGTCTCAGCTGACAGCCCAAACCCAGTTTGTTTATTTATTTTTCAATCACAACTTTCTTCTGTCATGCATAGTGTTTGATTCCTAAGTAACTATTTTAGCTCGTCTTGAGTGTTGTGCAAAGCTATGAGCAAAGTTGGTGTTTGGATGAGTGAGTAATGGAGAGGTTTCAAAACATGCATGATGTATAGACACCAAGATTGCATAAGGAGCAGGGAAAGGCAACAAGACTTCTTTAACTTAGTAAATTTGGGTGTAATACCTCTAGAATATCAAAGGACCAAGGCCTAGATTCTCTTTACTGTTGTGGTTTGCTTTGCACAAGAGAGGAGGAAGGGACTGATTTACGGCTCCCTCATTCTCACACTGTAGGATAGGGAACTGCTTTCTCTTAGGAGAACTGAGGTGGACCAAAGTGCAGTACGTTCCAACCACAGGCCTTCCCTGTCCCCATTTATTTGACAGGACACAAGGAGTTAGGACCAGATGTTGAGCATATGGAGGTGGGTGTAATTCCTGCCACTTTGATGGACCTAAGCCTAGACCAAACAACCTTCTTTTTCTTTTGGGCTTGCTTTGCTATTTGTTGGAGTCTTGTTCTGCCCCTGGTCTGGAACATGTGACTGTTGTGTGTAAGAGCTCATGCCACTGTTTTTGATGCCATATTGTAGGAGGAGGCTATTATAGCAGTTTTGAGGGTTGTCCAGGTTCAGAAAAACCTATGCTGTTCTGAAGGATTGGAAGTGCGCTCTATATTCGTATATGTGTAAACTCTAGTTTTTCAAGCGCTGAGAGCAGTTTTTATCAGCTGGCAGAATGCAGTAGGTTTTTAGTGCATACCAATCTGTTCTCAAGTCATAAATGCATTAAGGTCAGAAGCTCTGCACCTCTTCAGATCAGTAGGAAATACAAGGATACAGCATTTTTGGGGAGGGGAAGAGAGGGAAGGAGACAGGAAAAAAGAAGGCATAGGAATAATTTGTCCACACAGCAAATATGCAGATTGATTACATTTTGTTGGAACCATGTTCATGCAATGTCTTTTTGAACTGTTCCGCATAGTTTTTGAAAGCAGATGTGGTTTTTACAGGAATAAGGCAGATGGAAATCCCCTCCTTCTGTAATGACAGTGTGATGGTCTCCTTGGCTAAAGAGTCAGGATTTCCTGCCCATAAGCACAAATACAAAAAGTCATCAGCCTTTAGCAGTGGAAGTGATAGACACTCTTATGCCAAGTGTCTTTCTTTTCTTTTCCCCTTCCACTTCTTTTGTTTGTCTGAAAAAGCAGGGCTAAATGTATTCTAAGTGGCTGCATTGTTGCTAAGGTCCTTTGTGGGAGGAGCCAACTCAGAATACAGTATTACTGAAAAAAATAAAAGCTCCAATACATTCTAATTTTTCACCCTGACTTATAGAAATGACACTTCTGTATTTATCCTTCTGGCCTTTGCCCATTTCTGTTCTTTCAGGTTTTTTTTTGTTTTCAGGTTGTGCGGTCTGTTATGTAGCCATTATTTCTTCTTTATTTTAAGTTCTAAGCAGTTAAACCAGATAGAATAATTTCTGTGACTCTTTTGTCATGTTCTATAAGGTTGTTTCTAGAGATCTGAGCTTTAACTGCTGTTTTAAGTTGTATGCTACCTCTGTATTTATATTGAGATTTCTGCTTAGTAAATAAACTAATCGTGTTATTTAATTTTACCAATACTCTTCTTTCTGCTGTTGGGAGAGGCTGTGACCATACTGAACTTTTAGGATGTTTTGATGATAAACTCCCAGACTGTGTTTTGAACTGGACCTTTTCTTTTTTTTTTTTTTTTTTATGCAAAGGGTCAAAATTCCAACCACATCTCCATTTGCAAGCATCTTCTACAGCATGGATGGCTTCAGTATGTAGATAATCTTGCAAGTGCTTCCTAGATTTCAACAGTTCTTGTGTAATTGTACTGTGTTTTATTAGAGAGTTTGTTAGAATCACTATTAGTGATTTAGCTTTTTTACTTCTGGTGTTTCCCATATACCCAATATATTAAAAAAAAAATCCCAAACCCCTACAAAAAATTAACAAAAAATAGGGCATTTTCCCAAGAGGTTTCCTGCAATCAGATGGATGAAAGTAAAGATGAGGAAAAATAGGGAATATTCCAAGTTAGTTAAAGAACTGAAATCAAAGGAAATGGATGCAATGCACTGTATGCAATATATCACACCTCTTACTAAAATAAATTTTAACTAAAAAAAATTCCAAGTACCCATGGCTGTGAAACTGGTGTAGGACTGAGCTTGGTTTGCTAAACTGTAGCTGGCACATTGGCTGAATGCTTCTGGCCTGGCCTACTGTGTGTGCTGTTAGTGCACTTCTGCTAGAATTCAGATTGTTTCCGGTGTGTCTCTGAACTGCACTTGCACCTGTACAGGCACTGCAAACAGTGTTGGTTCACTACATAGTGAACTATCTAGTCCAAAGGATTTGGCTGGGGAGAACAGGCTCTTCTGTCAGCTGCTACTGCTTTCCTTGATACTTTTCTTCAGTTCCCTTTAATTTTAGAGGAAAGATGATTTCTTTTTCCCCTCTCCGTTTCTCTTCCTCTTCTCCTTTTTTGTTGCTGTCCATTAAGATCTCAAAATGAGATCTGAATGTGATATGAATCTTAGAAATGGAAAAGTTAGTAGGTAGAAATGCATGTTGAGTATATTTCAAATCTCATGATTTCTAGTTCAGTCTCATGATTTGATAATGGACTGGCTTCAGCTTTCTAAATGTTTGTGTTTGGCAATGCTAAATTCCATTGGTAATATATTAATATTTATAGCAGAATTTCCCAGCATGTGGGGAGATGGAACTTTCTCCATCTAGCTACTTATTAAGACACTGGCAAAATGTGTAAGATCTTCTACAATATCACCCTCTTGTCGCTCATTACTCAATCTTGGCGTACTTAAAATTGGGTGTGCATTGGTCATGAGTCTCTTAGCAATTTTTTTCATGAAGAACACAATGATTTTCAACCTTAAAACAAAATTTAAGGCTAGACAATTTTTTACATTTTCAGTGGTTTTGCTGCATACATTTGGTAGAGTTCAAGCAGTGTTAGGAATTGAGTAGAATGACTTACCATAAATACCTGCTTTTGAAGTCTAATGGATTTCATCCAAACCTACTCATAGCAAGCAGTCAGCTTCAGAATCCTCCTTGCACCTCTACGCCATGTAAAAGATTCAAGGTAAACTCTTGTGTAAGGTTTACGAAATATTTGTCATAAAATTCTTGCCTAACTATTGGCTTTGCTGGTTAAGAGAAATAAGGAGGGACAAGAGCACCACTTTGACATCTTAGTAATTTTTGAGGCTCTTAGGGCAGCAAGTATCATATGCTAAGGAAGGAGCATAGTCCTCCTAGGCTCCTCCTCTTTGCATGTACCCAAGCTCATGAAGCTAGTGAATTTGCACCTGTGTGATGCTTTATTTACGTAAAATGCTTTCATTCTTCATATGAGCCCATTTTTCAGTTTCTCCAGTTGATTTTCTACATACGAATATTTAATGTTTATTCCACAGTCACATTTTAAAGACATAATGTTCTCGTTTTGCTGTAGGTTCCATAGAATGAATTGCTTTGGTTTTCATTACCAATAGAAAGTAGAATCAATAAACATCTCTTGATGTCATTCAGTCTACATATAATTTTATTAGAAAGGGCCGTGTGGAAGGAACTGCATCTCCAGGCTTAAAATGTTCGATTTAAAGGGTTGCACTGGGACAATGACTAAAAGTAATATTTTAATGGATGACATTTATATTGTTTAACTAAGTAACTCATGTTTCTATTACTAATCTAAATTCTGAAGCCCAGCAGAAGAATGCAAGTGTGTTGCATTATGTAAATGATGTATAGGGTTCATATTGTCAAGGAAAAAAAACTCAAAATAGATATCGAATTGCTAACCCCAAGCAAGGATCACCAGCTGTCCTTCAGTTTCCTAAAGTAGTTGCTAACAGAAGCAGTTCATGTGATTCTCTGTTCAGTCACTTTTTAACTCTTACAATGCATGAATCCCTTATTGAACAGCAATAAAAATACTTAAGTTATCATTTCAAAGCCTGTATTTCTTTTTTAAAAGGAAAGAAAAGTAGCACGTTTTTGTAAATATGTGGAGGTTTTATGGTTATTAAAGGCTTTAGGCTATTTGGTCACATTAGTAACTGAAAAATGCAATAAGAATGTGAATGTGTTATCACAGCTGATCTGTAATACTTCAGGTGTGTGACATACAGTATATCTCATTATTATTTAGCCCCCTGAGGTATACTTAGGTCTACAGAAGACACAAACCTTAATAAATAGCAAGTGATTATCATCTCAAGCTCTGACCCTGCAGTTTACTATAGGAGCAGTACTTTCATCTGTGCAGAGTCTTATCTGCTTCAAGGTTTCAGTCATATAAAGAGATCTCTGCAGAAGGATGCCTGGCTTCAGTAGTTCCTTGTTCTTGTGTAGATCCCTCTCTTGGTAGAGTTTCTATGCTCAGGGCCTGTGACTAAGTCATGGCAAACATTGTTCTGTAAAGGGATCTGGGAGTTGCTGCAGGGATCTGGGTGCATGTATGTCCTGGTAGTTGTGTTTATGCATCCTCACTGCAAAAAGGAATAGTGGAGTTTTTTTATCACAGTCAGCTTGAGTTCCATTTTTTAAGAAATAGTGTACTGTATTTAATGAGGACCGATGTAATCAGGACACCTGCGTTCCCAGTGTGTTGCCCAGGGAACCAATTTACCCTAATGACAGTGAATGACATTTGCTGCTGCTTATTCTAGTGCTTAATTTAAACAATAGTGCATTAGCAATATTTAACTTAATGGGGATGTATTGGGTTTATGCCAGTGGGTTAAGTAATGTTTAACTAGGTGTTAAATAGGTAATAATAGAATAATACCTTGACTTATGTAGTGCCAGTGCATTCTACCTGAGAATATGTGTTAAAGAAATGTTAAGGTACCATACCCCAGAGTATCTGTTTTGAGAGGGAAAGTAGTTTTTCTTATTTTCCAGAGCTGCAGAGAGAAGCTCTGTCCAGTCTGTCCTCAGTTTTACATCTAGACAATAATATATTGATACTACTGCAGATGGCCTTGTTAGTAAAGTACTTTATTCCTCCAGAGTCTGTGCCTGGGATAGATTTTGGCCCCTTGCTTAAATTTCCTAGCTCTCTTCACTTAGTTACACGACAACCCTCCCTTTTTCAATTTAAAAAAAATATATCTGCTGAAGATGCTATAAATCTACAAGACGACACTGTTCTCCACAAGCAGTGAGATCCAGCTGAACATTTTAAAATGTTTGCATAATGTGCTGTTACAGAATGAGTTATTTGGCTTAACTTCCAACATCATAAAGGAGACCTCAGAGTCCAATGGCAGTGGGCCCAAGGCTGATAAGAGAAACTGGTTTAGAAGTTGGAGACATGATTTATCATTGTGTTACCTCATTGTGATCCCTGGATATAACTGTACCAAACATGCCCTGGTGAAAGCTGCTGTGTATAACAAGAAGCCGATTTCACAATGTTGACATATAGATCCCTGAAAAATTCTATACTGTTTTATATCAGAGATTGGGGTTTGTCAGAGAGATGTGTAGTACCATGCCTGCAGCTCCTGCTGTAAATTTCTGTGTGTGTGTGCTTTAAGTTTCCTGTGTACCAAGGATTCAAGGCCCAGCTCTGATATGGCATAGCTGCTTAAATCAGAAGACCAGCCACCTCGAGATGGTTAGTATACCAATGCACACAGCCTGGGGAGCAAACAGGAGAAACTGGAGCTCCGCTCCCAGTCAGAAAGTTATTATATCATAGGAAGAAATGAAATGTGGGACAACTCCCATGACAGGAAGATTGTGATTGATGGCTATAGGCTGTTTTCTGAAGACAGGCAGGGAAGAATCATAGAATGGTTAGAATTGGAAGGGACCTTAAAGATCATCAAGTTCTAACCCCTCTGCCATAGGCAGGGACATCTGCCACTAGATCAATTTGCTCAAAACCTGGTACTGAACGCCTGGTCTTGAACGCTGAAGATCCAGAACTTCTCTGGGCAACCTGTTCCAGTGCCTCACCGCTCTCACAGTAAAGAATTTCTTCCAAATACCTAATTAAATCTCCCCTTTACCAGTTTAAAGCCATTATCCCTTGCCTTATTGCTGATAAAGAGTTCCTCCCCATCTCTTCTGTAGGACCCCTTCAGGTACTGGAAGGCCATTATAATGTCTCCCCTGGCCTCCCTTGAGCCTTCTTTTTTCCAGGCTGAACAACCCCAACATTCTCAGCCTCTTTTCATAGGAGAGGTGTTTCAGCTCCCTGATAATTTTCATGGCCCTCCTCTGAAGCCATTCCAACAGGTCTATGTCATTCCTGTGTTGAGGACTACAGAGGAGGAGAAGTTGAGCTCTGTGTTAAGGAGAACCTTGAATGTATACAAGTCAACTGTGGCAATTGTGGAAGACCGATTGACTGCCTCTGGGTCAAGATCAGAGAGATCATCTCTAGGGGGGATCTTAGAGTAGACATCTGCTACTGACCTCCAAAACAAGATGATAAGACCGATGAAGCAATATTTGAGTTACTTAAGCTTCAAGTCAACAGAACCTGGTTCTTATGGGAGATTTCAACTACCCAGATACTTGTTGGAAGAACTATACAGCAGTTTGTGTGTCATGCATTACGTTCCTGGAATGCATAGAGGACTGTTTCCTCATACAAATGGTAGATGTGCCAACTGTCATCGGGAATGAGGCACTGTCGGACTTGCTACTCATAAACCAAGAAAACCTGCTTTGTAGTATCTTGGTTAGCAATAGCCTTGGCTGCAGTGATCACAATGTCGTGGAGTTTTGGATCCTGCTGGTCACACTGAAGGTTAGTACTAAGACAAAAGTTTTAGATTTTAGAAGAGCAAACTTCTGCTTGCTCAGAACTCAGTTGGGAGGAATTCTGTGGGAATGTTCCATGAACCATAAAGGAGATAAGGAATTCTGAGAGTTTTTCAAGAGTGCTTTCCTGGAAGCTCAAAAATGGTTCACACCCTTTCAAGGTAACAGAAGTAGGGAGAGCGAGATGCCCTCTTGGCTTAACTGAGAGCTTCTGAATCTGCTCATAACCAAAAAAAAGAAGTGTACCAGAGATGGAAAAGCAGACAAATACCCATTGAGAATGGCAAGGGCATTGCCAGAGCATGCAGAGATGCAGTTAGAAAAGCAAAAGCTCAGCTTGAATTTAAATTGGCCAAAGATGTAAAAAACCACAAGAAAAGGTTCTTCAGGTATGCAAACAACAAGCAGAAACATAAGGAAAATATTGGGCTGCTGTTAACCAGAAATCTGAATTAGTCACCAGCAATGCTGAAAAGGCAGATGTTCTTAATAGCTTCTTCGCCTCTATACCAGCCAGTTAGTCCCCAGGCCTTGGGAACAAAAAATCCAGATTGATACAAACACAGACCCACCACCAGTGAAGGAAAAGTTCCTATGTGAATTATTACAGAAGCTTGACCCCTACAGATCAATGGGCCCTGATGCTAGCCACCTGAGAATGTTAACAGTATTGGCTGATGGTGTTGTGAGGCCCACTCTCCATAACCTTTGAAAAGTCATGGAGATCAAGAACATCCCAGAAGACTGGAAGAAGGATAATGTAACCTCCACCTACAAGAAGAGCTTAAAAGAGAATCCAGGAAATTAAAGGCCCAATCAATCTTACTTCAGTCCCTGGAAAAGCCATGGAACAAATCCTCCTGGAGGCTATCACAAGTCAAATGAAGCATGTCATTGGGAAAAGCAAGCACAGATTCAGCAAGGGCAAATGTTCTTGACAAACCTGATCGCCTTCTGCAACAAAGTAACCTGTTTGGATAATATGAGGTGAATGGTGGACATTGTCTACCTGGATTTCGCTCCACAGCCTGCACCTAGAGAGGCCAATGCATTACAGTCTGAACAAGTGATCTGTCCTGTTGGCTGACAGGCCATACCCAGAGGGTGGTGGTAAGTAGCAGTTTTTCAAACTGGCAACTGCCACAAGTGGGGTCCCCCAGGGATAGAAATTGAGCCCAGTGCCGTCCAATATCTTCATAAGTGATCTGGATGATGGGATCAAGTGTATTCTGATGAAGTTTGGTGATGATACTTAACAATGGAGAAGTGGATGCTTCATAAGGGAGAGAGCACCACCTGTCAGGAAGACTGGGATAGGCTGGAAGAGTGGACTAATAAGAACCTTATGAAGTTCAGCAAGGACAAGTGTAAGGTCTTATCCGTGGGAAAACATAATCCAGGAGGGTAGCGCAGACTGGCATCTACCTGTCTGGGGAGCAACTGAGTGGACCTGGGGTTCCTGATGGACAACAAGCCCAATATGAGTGAACAGTGTGCTGCAATGGCAAAGGTGGCCAACAGAAATCAGATTGCATGGACAGGGGTACCACCATCAGAGATAAAGTCATTATCCCACTTAACTCAGCACTTGTCAGGCCGTACCTGGAATACTGTGTTAAGTTTTGCTGCCAGCTTTGTAAAAAAGTTATGGACAGACTAGAGAAGATCCACAGAAGGGCCACAAAGATGATCAAAGAACTGGGAAGCCTGCCGGATGAGGAAAGACTGAGAGAATTGTGTTTGTTCAGCCTTGAGAAAAGAAGGCTTAGGGGAGACCTTATTACCATGTTTCAGTATTCAAAGGGTGGTTACAAAGAAGACAAAGACTCCCTTTTTACAAGGAATCACATGGAAAAGACAAGGAGTAATGGGTACAAGATACTCTTGGGTAGATTGATTTAACACAAAAGTAAATTTTTTCACAATGAGAACAATCAGTCATTGGAATAATCTCCCCAAGTAAGTGATGGATTTCCCAACATTGTACATTTCTTAGATTCAGCTGGAGGGTACTGAACTGTCTTGTCTAGACCATGCTTTTGCAAAGAAAGGTTGTACCAGATGATCCTCGAGGTCCATTCCAACCTGGGGAAGTATATCCCTAGTATATCTCATTTAATTATAACTATAAAAATTAAGTAATTTTCTAAAGTATTTGCAAAGTGGGTATTGATTATAATGTAGGAGCAGCTAACAAAAATGTATTGCATTATGTAGAAAATTTTTTTGAAAGATGAGCAATAGTTTTGTACCTTTAATGGAAACAAAGTGTACCTGAAAACTTAGTCTTACTATGTTTGTAAGATTTTAATGTGATTTGCCCCATGATATCACGTGGGCGTGAGAGGAGTTGCATCATTTGCTTTCTGCAGATTTTTGTTGTATTAATTGTTTTGTTGGTTATTTTTTTTGTCTCAATAAACAGCTTTAGGAAATATACTTACAGATAGTTCATATTTTGCAAATGGCTGCTTGTTGTACAACTAATGTGTTTTGTTGTGTTTTGGAACATAATTTGATATGGCATTTTGCCAGGCTTACTTGCTTTCTTCTGCTAAAGAAAAAAAAAAGACTTTAAGTGGAGGCAGGAAATGTTTGTTCTCAAAGTGAAAGGACTGAACTTCTCCTGGGCAAGAATCCCATTGACTTCAGTAAGAAGGAGAAGGAGCTAAATCACTAGACTTCAAAAATGTATTTATTTATATTACACTGAGTTCTGTCTATGCCCAAGCAAATGGGGTCTGCATAGGGAAATCTGGTGGAAATCAGCAGTAAAGGAATTCTCCCTTCTACAAGCTAAAAGCCTGTCAGAAGACAAGCTAGTTAAACAACTTCTGATTTGGAATACCATGTTCCTTTAATAAGAGAAAAGCAGTGAGAACTGTATTTCCTTGCAATGATGGATCCAAGACTATTTCCTCCATGCCTTCTGTTGTATATCAATTCCCTTGAATCAAACAGTGGTTACCAGAGTCCTTGTTCTTTCATGGGAAGCAGAGTAGGAACTTGTGCTGTGACACTTATCCATGACTTAAAAACAGAAATTTGTGTGGAAGTAGTTATTGCACCTGAGTAGGACTGGTTCAAATACAAAAGAAACAGATTTTAATCTGTATGGAACATAAATGCAGCAATACCCATATTACATAATTTTAAATAAAGTAAGGATCAGTTAAGGCCAATAGGGTTAGGTTTTGATAAGTGAACAAGATATAGAGACAACATGCACCTATTAATGAAAAAGTGATGCATCTGCCTCTAGAGGAAGGTGAGCTGTGTATCGGTCCTGACTGAACTTGATGTGTGTGTCTCTAGTCTGCTTTGGTTCATGATGTTATATGTAGGTAATATAAATATTCTATACATATGCATAATATATGCTTAATATAATATACAATAGTCATAGAATGGTTAGAGTTGGAAGGGACCTTAAAGATTGTATAATATATAGCAAGTTATATAGTATATATCAAATTATATAATATATACAAATATATAATAATATACTATACTGACTTGATACTTCTCATAACCACTATGTTTTCAAAGGATGAATGATAATATTTATTAAAATAAAGAAAACTCCTTATATGGTGTGAGGACTTGGAAGAACTGGAAAAAAGTTGTTTTTCCAACATCCCATGTGTACTGTCTTTGGCTCCCAGTTCCTCAGAGGAATAGAGAGGGATGTCTCCAGCTGTACTATGTCCATTCTTTTTTCCTTGGCAGATTTTTTTTTCAATATTGCACTGTTCTGCTAAATATTTTTGCAAAAATAAGTATTTTGAGAGCTAAAAGAACATACTTTTGCCAGGTTCGATTCTCTCCTCCCCTTTTCTTCATACTTTTTAAGAAAGAGGTCTTGTAATAGAAGCACTCATAATAATAAAGCTGTGAAATTAATTTCAAATATGGTCCTGATCGACATTGTTTGAAGTGAAATATATTCATTTCAGTTGCTTTAGTGGGCTTTGAACTGAGTTGAAAAGAAATAAAGAATGTTCATGAAACCTTAAGTTGTTGTTTTTTTTTTTTTTTTTCAATGCCAAACACGCTGTTCTAATGTAATTCAGAGACCTTTCTTATACTGGGGGGGGGGGAAGGGAGAGGAAAAAAGTCATCTAATAGACATACAAAGGCCACTTATTCTACAAGTAAATGCTAACAGAAGGAATGGGCAAGGAGAAAGGAAGAGTAGGAAAAGGGATAAAACTGAATACATCATACAAGGAAAAATAATTTTCTTCATGAAATGTTGAACATAAAGGAACTTGCAGCTAGTATTCATGGTAGAGAATTTTTTGGTTAAAAGATTGACATTTTAATAAACTGATCTTAATTAACGCTACTTTGAAATTCTAAGTTGTGCGCTCCCTATCTCAAAACACTAGAAGCAGTGGCTTTTTAAATAATTTGCTGCTTGTGGGTGATCTCTTTTTGAAACAAACCCAGACCCTCCAGTCACAATTTATTTTTTATTTCAAAAATGATTTTTACTAGCAAATTTTGCTTTGGTTCAAGAGAATTATAAATCATTATTACACAGCCAGACACTTCAAACATTTTGTAAGAGCTTTGTGCCCAATGAAGCATCAAAGGCAATGCTGAAATTCATGATTACAGCATGGGTGCACGTCCATTCATTAATACATTAAAGTTCAGGACTCTAATGTTATTAATAGGATTTCTAGATTGTCGTGCATTTCTCCCTTGGAAAAGGTGGCTCTTCCTATCAGACAAAGCAAGAGGATTGTTCTTCATTAATACCAATTTATGGAAACTTTTTTTTGTAGGCAATTCAGGGCTGCAGAACGTAGACTGAGATTTCTTAGGAGCTTTTTTGCTCTAATTTATCCACTGAAGACAGGTTTAGCTTTTTTTTCCCCTTCCCTCTCCCACATGCTGTATTGTTTGTAATCTATGTGGGGAAGAAGGTAAAACAGGCAATTATCAATAGGTACTTTTCTTGATGTTTTCATTTTTGATGCTAAATTATACTCAGTGATCATAAGTCTTTATTTAGTCTCACTGTAATAAGCTCTGGTAGACATATGTAACGTGGAACAATATACTTTTGAATGTACTTCAAACATGAGAGAGCTCTTAAAGTCCCTGCTGTGTTCAGATCTCTATTGTATTAGACACTGCACTAATGCATATGAGATGGCCCCTGCCCTTCAGCATTTACAACCTATGTAAATGAGACAACCAAATAAATGAACTGCTGCCTGGTTTTTACTGCTGGGGATCTAAGATTCAGAAAGATAAAATTATTTGTTTAAATTGTACATTGAGTCTGTGCTGGAACTGGAAAGTGACTCCCTTTCTCCTGAGATCCCATGTAGTTCGTTCGTTCTTCTCAAAATAAATGTCCATAAATATGAAAAGAAAGTATGGATGTGCACCAAAATTTAAAGCACGCTATTACCCTATTTTGAGATTTTGGTGTTATGTGGCATTTGACTACATGTAAAAAGAGAGGCACTAGTTCTGTGCCAACACAAAACTGTTATCAGTGGCTTTCTCAGGGGTCTGGGCAGGTTTTGAAACTTGGGAGGTGCTCTTTCGACAGAATTCAGTGTTCTCTTTTGCAGTACTGCTTAGTGAGTGCAGGTATTTTTAAAAACTACCTTCTACCTACTAGGCAGAAAATTCCCTCCTCTTAAGCTGAGAAGGTTTCTTAGTTAAGTATCAGTTATTTACTTTCTTTCATCTTCTTTTCTTTCTTGTTTCTAACATCCAAAAAGGTATTTTCAAATGAAGTTTTTTTTCTTATTTTCCTGATAATCCTGTTGTTGTACTACTTCTATCTCACTGGAAAGAGAACTTCACCCAAAAGATTATACTTCAGTAGCCACTGCAGCTCTCTTCTGCATACAGAGCAAGCATTGTACACATAACTTTATCCCAGGTTTCTTAACAGGTGTGTGAATAGGAAAGATGAAGTATGGTGGAGGAAAATGTCTTATGACTTTTTGAGTTAGGTGCGTTCATCGTGGTCCTCAGCCTGCCATCATTTTGGTGGAGAAGTTTTCTAGTGCTTCTGGAAGCTGGTATATCCATGTTGGTACAGCCTTATGTCCAAGTGCCTTGCTGAGAGCCTTAGGAAAGTGGGTATTGTAGCTAAGGCACTACCCTATGCTAACGTGACTGCTTGGGTTCAGAGCTTAGGAAGAAAGTCTCAGGGCAAATGTATTTCTGTGTGTTGACAGGCCCTCTTTATGTCAGCTGAGTATTGAATGTAGAACTTCTCCATTGTGGTCAGTCCATTGGCAGCAGAATTTAGGAAGAAGTTCTTTACTGTGAACGTGGTTGCCCAGGGAAGTTGTGGCTGCCCCATCCTTGGAAGTGTTCAAGGCCAGGCTGGATGGGGTTTTAAGCAACCTGATCTAGTGGGAGGTGTCCCTGCCCATGGCAGGGGGGTTGGAACTGGATGATCTTTAAGGTCCCTTCCAACTCTAACCATTCTATGATTCTATGACTTCTTTCCAGTCACTGCCATTTCTCCTGGAAAAAGTTGTGATCTGAAACAATGTATTGGAACAAATGTTGAGTATGATCAATTACTCTGAGGTCAAAAGAGCTTTGGCAGAGATGAGGTTGGCTGATATTCATTTTAGCAAGGAGCAATCTTGGGAGTTTGTTTAACCTGGGGTTATTTCTCTCTTTAAGTACACTTTTTTGCATGCCTAACATAGCATAACCTAGAGTTGATTGTTAAAGTAATAAATTTGAATGTTTGTTATATTCCTGATAGCATTTTCCCCTGTTGTGGAGGTGGGAGAAGGGCCCTGTGTAGACTCTTTTGCTTCATTTCTAAAGCAGTTCCCTGTAAATTAGGGAAAAGCCTGTTGTGAGACCATGTGCTTTATGCTAACTGAAATATAAAATGAGTTCTAGTGCTTTTCCTTTGAGTCCTACAGGAGGCTTGAAATTTACTTGCAGAGGAAGAGGCTTTGATCCACATATTTTCATAAGTATTCATAAAGAGACAGAATTAGAGGTTCCCCTTTATTCCCCTTTTTATGTATGCTGGTTTTAAAACTTGTTTGAAGCTACGGGATTGATCAAACTACCAGTGAGGCTTCTTTCGAGAGATGGGTTAGACTAAAATGCAGGGGTATCACAGGAAGCAAAAATATCCCACAGAATGCTATTCCTCTCCACACTCAACTGGAGCTGTAGACTATGGGGGGATGTTGATATTTACAGAGTTGCTTTTTCAAGCTGCCTACATAAGCACTAGGGGTTTCCTATAAGCATGTCAGTGGCCTTGAAATATCATCTTCCTGCTAATCTCTGTGTGAACTGGGAACTGAGTCTCCATTGGTTTCTAACCTGTGTGGAAGTTACGCTTTTGAAAAGAGGTGAATAAGACATTGCTCATTAATTGTGTTTTAAGACTATTTAAAATTAATTTTTCATACATAGAAGGATAGCACACCAGGCCCTTAACTGCAGGTTACAAGTTCTCTATTTAGATTGAATAACAAAGTCTGTACCTGTGGAACAGATGTTCTTGATTTGGTGAGATATCTGATTCTTCAACTTTGTTTCTTTTTTCCTATCCAATTTACAGAGCTAGTCAAAAATTGCACTTAAAAATGGATCACCTGAAATACATCATACCTTTTCAGAAAGCTCTATTTTTAATCTCTGCAATTTAGAACAGTAGTTGTTATTAGAAATAGTTCAAATCTTGGAATAGGCAGTTTTAAGCCTAGTACCTAGAATCAAGGAGGTTTCAAATCTCAAGCAGACAAATGGACAGAAAGAAAAGAGGAAGGAATGTCATAATGACAAAGGAAGTGTAACCACATCAGTATAGAACATGAACGTTATCTGACTCTGCTGATTTGGTTCCTTAAAGTAGAATGAATCGTTTATTGTGGTTTTTGTCTTCAAATACTATGTTTCCTGTGCTGTACATCTGTCATTTTGTCCTCCTTTTAATATTATTTCCGGGATTAATATCAATTTTATTAAACTGATGCAACAAAATATGCTGCATTTCAGTATGTTAGCATCTTCTACATGGAATTTTTATAGCTTTGCCAGGAATTTCTGGTGTCATCCTCAAGTAGATCATTCAGCCTCTTAATGCATTAGTTCCTTTCTGTTAAATAAGAAGAATGTGTTCGGAATCATACAGGGTTTTTGTGGAGATGAATGTATTAGAAAGCGAATGCCAGGATTCTGAGGACACTACTTTAAATAGGAGTCGGGCTTTCCTAAGAGTTATTACAATTTTCCTGTGTCTCTCTTTCTATGGAGGTAACTAAAGGGAAAATGAGGCTCTATTAAATGTCATGTGTAGTTAATCTGTAGTACAGCCAATGGCACATCTCGTGACTTTGGCCCAGTATGTTTATCCTTCCAGGGTTTCTTTCCAAGTGCAGAAGCACAGCAGACTCTCATCTTTACTTAGTTGGGGTTTTTTGTATTGTTTTTGCCTGAACCAATAATGTATTTAAACAACAACAAAAATGTTTATTAGAGACAAACAGCACAGTAACTATGTTTAAAAAAGAAATGCATAAAACCACAGTGAACAAATCTTACTCCCAGGTTTTTCCTTGATGCCAGCCATGAAAGCTGGAAAAGTATTCATTATGAATGATCAGTTCTGTCAAGATCAAGGATAGATTCCTGGAGTGAGCAGCACAAAAGACAAAATGAAAGGATCTCCTCCTCTGTTTCAGATAGTTCTACATATACATATGTATATGCTGTATATTTGTGCATATGCATGTGTACGTTTATACGCATTCCTTATAAATCAGTAGCACTATCATCTTCTATTGAAAATGTTCAGAAAAGTGTGCTCTTTGAAACGTGAATATCAAAAGAATTCTTTCTTCCATTGTGGGGTTCCCCAAATAAAACAACTATAGGGAGAATTTGACCAACCTGCTCAAGTTAGTGCCTATTTGAACATGCAGCCTTTAATCTCCACCAAATATACCAAGCCTTTGGTACTATTTCACTAAATATAGCAAGTCTATTTCTCAAATATGTGATGGAGGAACATGTGAGGGAAGTGTGTGTGAGGGGCTGGGAAATATCTCTGTCGCACACACACCCGCCAAGAAATTCAGTGTGTTATCGCTAAGGTGTGCATGGAAACAGCTCCTGGAATTAGTGGTCAGGGCCACTGAATAATAAGTACTTGGCCTGAGGTCATTTGATTTTATACCTTTCAGTAGTAACCACACAGTCTTTAATCTTCATTCCAAGACCTAGCAAAGCAGGAATTTACCACAAGACAAGGCAGTTAGCACACAGGCTTTGTCTTCAACATTAGCAAAATAAAGAATAGGATAAAGGGTCCTGCTTTGGAGACATGACAGGTAAGATAATGGAGCAGGAGAGCCAAGAGGCTAATGGAAGAAATGTGAGTTTGGGTATGTAGTGCTAAGGAGCTTGGGATTGTGTTGTGGCAAAGCAGTCAAGGGTCATAATTAATAGATCCTCAAGGTATGAAGCTGGTAAATTCACTTTCTTAAAGAGTAATTTAGGGCTTCATCTCTGTACTCACTAGGAACCTGTGATTGCCTGCAAGAATGGTTTTGTTATTTGCTTCCTTTCTGTTTTCAAGAAACTTAATTCCTCTGTGTTCTGTTTCCCTATCAGAAGATGTATTCATTGAGTAAATTCAGGTCCTGCTATTAGTTATACTGTCAAGCTAGTGAACGGGGTCCAGTGTAGTGTCCTGGATATTTTGATCTAGTGTGTAAAGTGTAGTAAGTGCTAAGTGAATAGATTTTATAAAAATGCAATGTTCTGTTTGTCTTAATATCCAAACTGCTCCTACACCCCTTCAGCCACTCCTTAGGGTATATATACTCCTTAGGGTATATAGAAAATGTAGTTTGTTGATAGGCTTGCCTCAGTGTCAAAACAGATTTAAATTCTTGCCCTGGCATTGCTGCGTGCTGCCCTCTTACACATGTCTATGCATCTCTGTGTGACCATGCTGTAAGATGGATTGGTGAATCGTACTTAGTTAAAGAAAAGAAGAAAGCCAAGTGTCCCACCTCCATCTCAACCCAGCAGCTTTAAGCCAGATCTTTTCAGTGAACTATTTTACTGAGCAGTTGTAATGGTACCACTGATAAGGTGATGGCTGGTAACTAAGCGTGAGGGAGGAGTCATTTAAGTATATGTTTTGGTTTGTTTTTTGTCAGCTCTGAAACAAATGTGATACAAAACTATTTACTTAGTGCAGTGTAGGCAGTATGATCTCCCTATGGAGGGTATAATAGTACCAGACTAGCTCTAGATGCTTTTGTTAATAAGAGTGGTGTTTAAAGACAAAAAGACTTTTTTCTGTGCCTTAGATGTCTTCGCACAGGCTACAAAGTGGTGGCACAGCAGCGCCATTTTTACCCAAGCTAAAAAAAGAGTTGGTTTCTCATTAAGTCTCACAGAGTGTCATGCCCCTAAAACTTTCATAAGATTAAAAAGGTATCAACAACTCTGATTTTAAAATGAGGAAAACATTTGTAATGAGCAGACCAATTCTTCCCCTTCTGTTGTTCAGTTTACATTGTTTTCCTTACAATATGTCGCATAGTACCTGTTTCATTTGCTTATGTTCTAGCCTCTTTGATATTACTCAGTCTAATAATGCATAGCCATTTGTTATATACAGAATTCAGTAATGTCAATGCAAGTCAAGATGGGACATCTCTTTCACTAGGCCAAGATAGGATGGAATCCTTATGTAGCAGGATAGAATTAGCAGGATAGAATCCTCAGTAACTTTGTGCTGGTGATCACGAATGTTTAACAGATTGTGTAGAACCATGAGCTTCTCAAAACTGTCACTTGCATTATAACTTTCAGTCAAGAAACCAGCACTTGAAAAGGATAAACAGGTGAGAGCAGCACAGAGGTGTTTTTCTTACCACTGTCAACATACTATGCATTCTGTGGTTTAAACATGAAGAAACATATTCTTACACAAGTATGTAAGCATGTTAAAAATATATTTCTAAGAAGGTCACTAAATAGTAACATCTGTGTTTCAGAAAGAGTGAAAACATGATCAATTGATTAAACTGTGATCTGAGCTAATAAAAATGTGATGGAAAGTAAGAATTTTTAAAGAATATCCTGAGTGAAGAGTGGACAAAAGGTTTAAAAAGAAAAGCAAGTAGTAAATGTTATGGTTACTAGTGTTTGTTATCTTTGTTTCCCAAGGTGGTCTCTCCTCCCTGGTCTAATCTCACAAATGCAGGTTTTTTTTTTTGATTGCACTCCAGTAGACATAGATATATCCATGCCTTATATGCTTTATTCTGCAGCTGGGTGCAGGGATTTGAGTACTTCCTGCAGGTATCCGTGTAGGTTTCTTCTAATGAAAAAATCCTTCCTGATTATAACTCTTCCTTAAGGTTGAAGCTGTTGTGTCCAGTTTCTTGTTCTAAAATAATTTTTGAGACTTTTGTGTGTACTTGTGGGAGGAGATGGGTTTGATTTAAACATTGTCAGTAAGTGGCACTGTAGAAATAAAATACACTACTGAGTACAGGGTGGGACTTAAATCAAAGTTTGGGATCTCTGAGTGAAATAAGTCATGGTAAAAAAAGCAACAGAAATTGTGTAATCTGCTGTCTCCAGTACCTGCCTCATTTTCTGTAGAGAACTGCTGAATGTGTGAATTTTCATTCTGACCTGATAGTCTCTTATATCTGTTAATAAACCTCAAAGCCTTGAATATATCGACTAGTTTTTTTCAAGATACTGCTGGCTGCGTTTGTGCTCCAGGACACAGGCGTTCCCGGTTTAACTGAGAGTCAGAATGCATTGTAATGCACAGTCCCCCCTTGCACCTGGATTCTCATTGCAAAGGATATTTGGTGCAGAAGGGTGGAGAAAGTTACACTGTGTTCTGGTAGGTCCATTTGGACAAAAATTGGTCTGGAAAATTGGGAAGACTAGGCCTGAGCACAGATGCAGGCAATGTGTTCCCTTGGTTTCATCTTGCAAGTAGAAACACTGTTGTTCATTTAGTCCCATTAATTGCTGTGAATGCCAACTTACTGTTGAAAATTTGACATTATTTCTGTTTCTGTTTATTTGTGTAAGGTACACATCAGAACCATGAGTGCTTTTAGGGTAATGGAAATTGTGGTCCAGCATAGGTTTGCAACAAATAGGAATGGGGCTTTAAGCAACCTGGTCTATTGGGAGGTGTCCCTGTGCATGGCAGGGCTCTTGGAACATGATGATCTTTAAGGTCCCTTCCAACCTGAACCATTCTAGGAATAATCACTCCCTACAAAGCAATGCTTAGTTAAGAAACGTTTTAAGAAAGGAGTTTCTAGGCTTGATTATAGGCAGTTGCACTATTCACCAGCATTGGTCATTTCAGTACAGAAGAGCTGGTTGTCAGCGTAGTATAGTAACAGCACAATTTAACCAGATTATTATTAAAGTGTGATGATAGCAGCTGTGAAAATGTAACTATCCCATCAAGGAGCATGCAGAATTGAACAGTTGCACTGGCAATAGAGACTAGTGATCATAAATCATCTAGCAGCCTAAGTATTGACAAAGCTGAAGATCTGAAAAACATCCCAAGTGCATGTGGGAGTCTTCATTTTCCCTTTCTGCTCTCCTGTTACCTTCTCCATTATTGGCTGCTGAGGAAGTAGGAAGTAGAATTCTTCCTCTGGGTTTGTTGTGACAACATCTCAAAGAGTTAACAAAATGATTTTTGGTGTGAGCAAAGGTCTCACCTTGCTTGACAATTTTCTTGCCTCTTTATAATGTTGTATGGGATAATGTAAACTATATTTGAGTGGTTCTCACTTTGGAGAATGTGTGCCTCAAGGGGTATGTAAAGCCAGGAGATGAAAAAGCCATAAATTTAAATGAAAAGCACAACAGCCTGACCAGGAATAGTTGGTGGGAGAGGGGAGGCTGCATTACTTTCTTAAACTCTCTTTGGATATAAGTGTGGCCTGGGAGCTGCTGAACACTGGCAAATGCATGTGATAGAAAAGTAATTTTTTCTGCAAACCAATTTGTTATAATCATTCGGTCTAATTTTTCTACACTACATTGTCTGAAGGATGCAATGGAGGGGAATTGCAGGCTAATGCGAGTTTTCTGTTATCATAGTACTTATGGGAAATGGTGGCAGTGCCGTGTATTTGAGTTTGTGTTTAAACCTGTAGCTTGACTCTTCCTGAGCCACAGTTCTACTTCATTAAGAGAAGTTTTTTGGTGATTTCTTCTTATGCTACAGCCATCAACATTGTTTGATGCTGCTGTACTGTGGAGATAAACTACACAGGAGAAAGAAGATGGATACCTAAGCTCACATTCTGACTCCGTGCCATCCTAGGTGCAAATTACTTTGAATGGGGTTTTTTCTCCATAACAATATATGGATTTGAGGAGGAATTTGCATCTTCTTATTTCAGTTGAGACAGTTGAGGAAGGTATTTGAGTGTTGGAAATTTTAGGAAGGAGTTACTTTCTGAAGGGGCACTGATGATTCTGCCAGAAGGATCCCAGTGAATACAGATTATAAAACTCTTTGAGTAAAATGGATTTATGAACATAGTGTAAGTAGACAGTTTAAGAAAAAAATCTGATTCTGCATTGTGGGTTGGTTTGCAGGAAGTTGGTTAACAAAATTTAAAAATCTGCATCTGTTACAATAGTTTAAACATTTATGAAAATCTAAATCCTGAAACTCACTAGCACAGAATATCTCTTTATTTTCTAGCTGGCATGAGTGGGGGTTGACTTCTACAGTAATAAAGAACTCAATATGAATAAAGTAGGTATTTGGTGAAGTAAACCCCTTGAATGAAATGAGACTTCATAGCCATAAAATTAAATGGTAAGATTTTCATCTGCTCACTGTGAAATGTATCTAAAGTCAACACCTGCCTGTGAAGCTCTATTTACTAGCATCTCTTTGAAGAAATTTAAAGGAATACCAAAAAGTTTATTGGTTTTGAAGTGAAGAATGCTGTGTTTGGCTTCACCCTCCTGAAGTAGGAGCAGTGGCCAAAGCCTTTTGCCTATGGCTGGTAGACAATGGATATCTTTATTCTAATTGATGTAAGTTGCAGGCTACTTCCCAAAGGCTGGGAGTCTGAATATCCTTCTGATGTGTTTATAAACACAATAGATGTGAGTTCAATTAAATTGTTAGTAATACTTCTGCACTTCCCCCACATTCTTGTCTGCATGTTTAGCATATTAAAAAGGTGGTCTCAGCCATTGTTTTATGTCTATTTGAAGTCTTTTTGCCTTTCCTTATTAATTTTGTTTCAGTCTATAAGTCATATAGCCAGGATATTTGTAGCATTCAGCACGATGCTTTAGGAACATGCATGAAATGGCAAGGATTTGTTAGTACCTGTGTGTGGAGTAACTGTATGGTAGAGAAGATACACATCTTGGAGCGGAAGAGTTTTTTTCATCCTGATCCTTTTTCTTTCCAATGTAAGTTCCACTTCTAAGTACGGTTTGAATTCCCTTAATTAAGCCATCAATAAATGGGCCATTTCTAAGACAAGAACTATACTAGTGTAATTAGCTTCAGTGCAGTTCAAACCCCATCTCCTTTAGGAGGAGAGGATCAAATGAGCATCTCTGGAGGAATGCAGTATGTTCTGAGCTCTGTCATTGCCTATGAAAATCACAGCAAAACTCAATTTTGGTGATGCTGGCAGGTAGTTCAGTAGCAATCTTTCCATCCTTCAAGCTCATTGATACTAATGTGCTAGATTTATAATTGTCTAGTGGAGGAGAAATGTACCAAAATGGAGAGGAGGAAAATAAATAAAATGTGGTAGTGCACTCCTCCACCCCAGAAGAAATCTCATACTATCCAAAAATATCACTGCAAAACAGTGTTTCCACCTTGCCTACATACATTAATTTCTTGGAAGATATTTACAGCAGCGTATAGACCCTATATTCTTGTGTGGCTGGCCTGCTTTCTCCACTTTTTCCCCCCATAATCTCATGGAGCTTCTTGGTGGATCTCAGGGTACACATCAAGATTTTAAATAATGAGACTCACCTTAAATATTAGAAAGAGTGGGATATAGGATTATTCTAAAAGAACAGGAGGAATGAAAATTGTAATTTTTCCCATGTGGGAGCGCTTATCTGCTCTACCATTTTTTCAAAGGGGAACATGTTTCTCAATACCCTTCTTTTCGCTTTTAAACAGCTGCTTTCATGAGCAGGGGTACAGACTTTGGTATCTTATCTTGCAGATAGGCAAGTATCTGCAACACTATTTTTGTTGTTAATAAGGAAAAGAGAGCCAAAGATACTCAAGTAACTGGGTAAAAATGAAATAACTCCTGGGAAACAAAATGCATAGCTAAAAATAAATTAATGGTGAAAAGTTTTCCAAAAGGATCTTTTTAAGTTTATGGCAAAGAATGAATCTGTACCCTAAAAAAGAATAAAGTCAGCAATTGTACGCACTTTTCATGACTCTCATGTAAAACCTGGCAAACAGATTATTTGTTGGCTTAGTAGATTAGACATGAGGGCTTCTGTAAATTAAAAACAAAAGCAGCTTTGGAATGTATTTCACTGTCTCAGTTGGAAAACAAAGATCTCTTTCCCTCCATCCCTTCTTTGCCTTAGGATAATTAAAATAAAAAAGTGTGCAGAGCCATATAAGTAAAACAAGGGCTGGGATGGAAAAAAAAAAAAGGAAAATAATCCTTCAAAGAGATGTCAGCAATCACAGTTCAGTTTTCATTTGTCTGTGCCAAGAAATGTGCTTATATGTTGGTCTGAATGTAGTTTATTCTTGACTATTTATGGAAGTTATGCTCTTAGAGTCCTTAATATGTAATAAAAAGAGGAAAATCCTTAATTACAATCTGTTTTAAATGATGCTTAACTTAAAAGCTTTCAAATATCCCTCTAAGCATTACACATTGTTCCACTGTCTTCCTTTTTCTAGCATTCCTTACCGGTACAAATACATTAAAGTTTATGCTTTAATTATTTAGGATTTTGTGGTAATTTACTTCAAGAAAGTGTGAATGCATTCTTCATGGGCAAAATATGTTACTTTGAATTTCTGAAAAACCCCTTTGGCTATACAACTTCTTCTCAAGTTTTTAACCTAAAAGACAGCATAGTCTATAGTAAAGAATATAAAATACATTTAAAATACAGCTTACTGTTAAAAATCATTCAAGAAAGGAAAAACACACAGTCCAGGACTGTGAGTGCATGAGGAGAGGCAAGAATTGTGCCTTGGCGTGTTATACAATTATTTACTTTTTTATTAACTGAAAAATTTAGAAATTGCCATAACTGGCAAAGTATGTATTCTGACCAGGAGCTACAGAATAACTCCTTAGGAGATGTTTGCCTAACCACATGAGTTTCTGATTGTACTGAATGCTTTTGTCAATATTTATTCTTTCTCTTTTATCTTGTGGTATCTTCCTTCTGTGTTTCTCCATCTCTTTATTTCTCTTCTGTTATTTAATTTTGGGCTGAATCTTGTCAGACTTGAGTGGTGGGAGAGTGACAAGTCACAGGAAATACAAGGTTCCCAGGGAGCAGTCTTTGCTTGTTCATAGAAGCAGCTCAAAACTATATTCTGTTCCCATAAATCATGGAATTTCCTCTGGTGCCTCATTATGCTAGACTACATTCAGCTTCAGAATTGGATGTGGAGTAAAGAATAACTGAAGAGTGATACTGTTTCCCTGGAAGCTATTATCTGTGGGACAGCCACATCCTAGCCTATGTTTCCATCTTGTAAGCAGTGATGACTGAACATGTATGTTTTCCTTAATAGTCTTTGAAAGGATGCTTCTGCAGGACATCAGATGCAGTGAAGTGCTAAGCTGCTTTTGTTACCTGGTGATTTGCAGGGTTTACTTGTAGTTCTCAAGATAATTCAAATGAATATGAAACTCTGCTTGTGGAAAACTGGAACACCAAGTGGGGAAAATTAAGTCCTTAAAAGATACGTGAAAATCTCATGGACACAAATGAACAGTTTGCTGGCATCTGTTTTGTTTCTATGTGTAGCATCATTGTTTCCTCCTACTGTTTCAGGACTTTGTAGAGTGTGCAACCAAAAATTCATACTTCAGGATGTTGTATGAGGAATGCAGAATCAATTTTCAAATCGTCAGTTGGGAAATATCTTATGCAGTTTTGGCTAATAGAATTATCTGGCTAGCTATCAGGCATGTTCCATTCAAGACGGTAATTCTCAAGGATATTCTTGGTTTTGATTGAATGTTTTTTATCTGTGAACGCTACAGTCTTTATGTCAAAACTAATATTCATTTTCAGTTCTGGGATAACTGGCAGATCCAAATACAAATATTACTAATTGGCTGCTCATAAGCCTTTCTAGCAATTAATTCAGTTATAAATGATTCAGACCTTTCTGTAACCCAAATAAGATTCATGCTTGGTTTATTTTTCACAGAATTATTTCACGCTAAACAAGGATGTGTAATAAACCATTGCTGAGAGTGGAGGAAATCAGGTGGTTTATTTGACAGTCCTCATTACCTCTGCTGCAGTGTGGCAGGCAGATAAGGTGTAACCATTGTTGTAGAGCTGGTTTTAGATTTTAATAAATATATAAAAAATACAATTCTTTAATTTCCAATTTTTGCATGGAATATTCTGTCAGCAACTTTGAAACTAAAAGGAAGTATAAGGAAAGGTTACTTAGGAAGATGTAAGATTTTGACCTTGACCGTTGGTACAATGATGAACCAAATCTTCATTAAAAATCAGTTGTTTCATGTAGGATCATGCATTGTTATTAGTTTTCCAGGTAAATGTTTTGTTATCTAAGTCACTGAAATGAGTGGTTGCAAGTAATTAGGAGTGCATTTTTTCACTGCAGTTCTATTTACTGATGAACACATGTTCATAGCCCATAAATACTGGGATTTGGACACATTTGCTTATAAAATTTTTAATGATTGTCAGAAATTGCAGGGCTGGTTGGACATACCATCAACTACTCAGAATTACAGTAAGACTGGGTGAAGCTGAAAAGGCTTAGCATCCCTAGGCTGGGAAAAAGTTTCAAGCCAGCAAGTCTGTGAACCAGTGGAAGTCACACAGTCATCTGTGCTGTCCTGTCATGTGAAAAAGCACAGAATAATGATGACAATGAAAGCAGAGATACCTATTTTCTTCACCCATGCTTCTTGCTGTAATTTTGATTCATTTAATTTTAATGCAGCAGGGTCTTTTCTAGCACCTGCTGGACAGTTCAAGGTCTGCCTACATCAATCATTACTAAAAGAGGAATTATTCTGCATCCAATTGCAAAGAAGATGCTTGGAAATGTTCTCTGCTTCCTTCTGTGGAAATACCAGGATTTGTAGAACTTGTTGTTGCTCTTCTAAAGAACATAAATGGATTTGAGTGGTTTATAGGCATAGCAGCTGAGATGAAAGGGAAATGTTTTAGAACACCTGTTCCTCACCTCTTTTCCTTTGAAAGGATTGTGCATGCCATTTTAGTTCATTGTGTTTTGTTTGTCCCATGTAATAACATGGAAAATAAAAGGGTACTGCAAAAGCAGAGTTTACTCCACAAGGCCTAGTGCAGATCTATTGTAGTATCTAGAGTTTATGTTTAATGTTTATGGCTTTATTATAAATCTCTGGCTCATGAGTGTTTGAAAAGTAAATGCTGGCATAACCTACCACATAACAGCCAAGTAATCACTCCCTTTTTAAACTCAACTGTGCCTATGTTGTCAGTCCTTTTACGGATAATGCAAAGGTGTTTCCAGACTTACAATTGATTCTCAATGTTAACTTTTGCTCACTTAAACCAGAAAAGTATACATCTGGGCAAGTTTTTAATATTTTTTTCTACAAAGCACAAGCACAGACTCCCAGACTCATACATAAAAGAGCTCTGGCACAATTTTGCACCTCTCGTTTAAACATTGTTTTACGGGCTGGACTCTAAATCCTTATTGTCTAAATTGTTAATCACCTCAACCATCCTGACAATCTGCCTAGATTGAAAAGTGCCTATTTTAGGTACACTTGTTCTCTGTCAAAGGTTTGTTTTTCTTGATGGTTTTTTTTTTTTGTTTTGAGGTTTTTTGGGGGGGTCAGGTTGTTCTTTTTTTTTTCTCTGTCTCTTCATTATTCTCTGAAGAGACTTCTACATTTTCCTCTGATGGTGATTAGAACTATGTCAAATTGTACATGGCTGCCTAAATCTTTCAGAATTTATTATTAATAGAGTTTTGGAACAAATAAAATGGAGTTAATTAGTGAATCTGTAATGAGTGATAATCAACTCTATTCATTTATAACAAACAACTTCGCCTGATCACACTATAATGCAAAATAAAAGTGGCAACAGTTGTATATTAACACAGCTGACACGAACTCTGGTTTTGCACACATTCAGTGCGTGGTGTGATCTTTTTGACTTGCTTCATGTGTTTCATCATCTGTCTATTTACAAGGTTTGTTGGGTACACACTCTATTGTAATTTTTACTTCTGTGGCAGAGCATCTACTATAAATCAGTGGTGGATTTATTGATCTAAACCATGGTTCAACTAGGTCTCTGTCTCATATAAATCAGCATATCTTTATCAAACTTATTCATATGGCTGCATCTTCTGGTGTTTCACATTCCTTTCTATATGTATTTCTGTCATATAAAAATATTTATCTAAATAAATTATATGGTTTAATATCACAGAATGTGGTACCAAAATACTACATGTATCTTAGGTTCTTTGTAAGATATTCAGCTGCCATTCATGTGTGTGTGTTACTGGATCTCTCATAAAAAATTCAAAGGAGTCTGACCATCATACGAAAATAATTCTTTTTTGTAATGACTAAAACTCAAAAGTTTCAGAGCCATGATTGGATGGCCAACATGGGATTAGGAACCTTTCAATACATTATCATAAGAGTGACAACACTGATTAAGGCCAATGATCTGTCTTGCCTAGTGTCCTTTATTCAACAGTGGTAATTAGCCTAGAATAAGAATAAGAAGTTAGAAATATTATTTCTAACCCAGCTTTCTTCTGGCCTCTATTTTTCAGCTTATCTTGTGTTTTCTTTAGTAACATGCGGTATAAAGGTGCCGGTGTACCCTTACGTAAAAAAAGTTCAACTGGTCTACCGTCCATTACCTTTACTTTTGGTTTGGATTTTTTTTTTAAACTTTGTTTTTCTAGCTTTGTTTGGTAATCTCTTACAGTAGGTAAAAGTGAACAAATTATTCCTATCTGCTTTTTTTCCCATGCCACTCATGATGTTGTAAGCTTATCATACTATCTTCTAAACACTCTGTCTTTAAGGCTGAAGAGTCCTAATGTATTCAATAACTTTCTATACGGAAGGAACTATTTCTAGTTCTAAAATATCCTTTTTGAGATTGGGAGCCAAACAGCACTCTGTAATTGAGGAATAAGTAAATAATGAATTTATATGGTGGAGTAATGTCGTCACTTGTATTTTCCTGCTAGTTCTTAAAAGTAAAAACTAGTACATCTGGAGTAATCCAATCCAACCTACTGCTCACGGCTGGGCTAACTTCAAAGTTCAATCAGGTTGTTCCGGGCCTTATCCAGCTGAGCTCTGAACAGTTCCTGAGATAGATTCCACAGGCACTCTGTGTACCTGTTCCGGTGCTTAACTGCAACCACTGCATTTATTTTTTTTTCTTCATATCTATCATTAATTTTCATTATTGCAACTTGTAACTATTGCATGTCATCCTTTTGCTCTGGGAAGAGTTTCATTACATCTTCTCTGTGACCTGTTTTTAGAATAGTGGAAGATTGCAATTAAATCCCACCCTTACCTTCTGGCTAAATACTGTGCCTTCAGCCTCTTTATGATTTGCTCCAGTTCCTAACTGTATTAAAGCCTTTCTTCTGGACTTTCAGGAGTTTGTTAATGTCTCTTGACACAGTGCTCCAGATGTAGCCTCTCAAGTGCTAAGCACCTGCCTTTGACCTTCTGGCTACGTTCTTGTTAATGCACGTGGTTGACCTTCTTTGCCACAGAACTTATTTCAACTTTACCCCCAATTCCCTTTCTGTGGAGTTAATTTCTAGTCAAATGGTGCCCAGCCTGTATTTCTTGCAGAATTTGCATTGTCTTTCAATTTCATGAGTCATGTTGACACATTCCTTGAGCTTTTTAAGGTATCCCTGAATGGCAGCCCTGCCTTGGAGCATATCAACTGTTTCCCACAGTGTGGTGTCATCTTTGAAGTTGGCAAGGGTGAGCTTTGTTTTAGAGTTAGTCACTGATGACAACAATATTGTCCGAGTTGTAGTCCCTGAGGAACATTCCTTGTAACCAGCTGCCATTAGTCTCTGAAGTATTGACCATTACTCTTCCAGCTCCAACATTCCTAACCTTTTTCTTCCTTTTTTGCCCACTACTGAGCTAATGTTTATGTAACTTCTCAGACTTCCAGTTGAGTACTTACAGTCAGTCATACAGTCCTGCATTTTATATTTGGCTGCCAGTCTAACCTGGTATGCCTTTTGGAATTTTTAACATTTTGGAACTTCAAAAACTTCTTACATTCAGTTTGAGAAGTTAAAACTTTTTTCAGTAGTTTGTAATATAAAAAAGTTCTAAGAAATTGAAAAGGAAAGCTGGTTCAATATGGGAATTTATTTTTGGTTTCTGTGGCTTAAATGTTAGATTGGATTTGACATCGGGTATATTTGTGAATGATTGAAGGAAACTTTTGAATCTTTGTTGGATCACCCAGTTGTTTTTATATACTCCAAAAGTTCTCTGTTGTAAACAAATATAGAACCAGCCTTGGATTCTTCTGGATTTTCTAGAGGGGCTGCTCCTTAGCAATGTCCTCAGTATCACAGTATGTAACATCAGCTATTTCTGTCTTTCAGTCAACTACCAGATGAGTAAGCTTTGAACTGAGGTGCAACTGGAAAACATTTCTAATTAGTTAACTACCTGCCTATTTGCTTGGGTTTGTTGTTATTGTCTTTAAATTGTATTGGACAGATGCCAAAACATCTGTAAAGCTTTATTTTAAATTTAAAAGCTTTATTACTCTGGTGTCAAGGACCTTCTGTGCTCACTTTTCTCCAACACTCAAGCCACTGAGCACTGGTCACGTGAATCCTGATAGAAAGCAAATGTTAACTTTCACGCTTGAGTACCTACTGACAGCTAAACATTAAACTTGTAAGCCCATGTATTTGCACTGGAAGTACTGTCTGCTGTATGAGAGGGAACACTGCTTAACATTGTAAGGTAATGTTCCTCAGATCTCCTTGCCAGAATAGAAGAATGGAGACTATTAAATAAGGTCTGAAATATGCCTTCTTAGCCACGACTACTCACATACATAGTGTGATGACCATGATTGTGACAGAAAATTACAGACTAATACATGCAGCCTGCTCTGTGTGTATATATAATATACATAAAATGTGAACGAAACCAAAGAGACAGTTTCCCTGAAGCATTTTGCCAGACTCCTAGCACAGAAGCTGTTAACATAATCTGTCAACCGGAACAGCCTTTCACCAGCCTGAGAACTGAGCCCTGTTATCCCTGTGTTCTGTTCCAAGCAGAACCTATTCTGGAACTATGAATTAGACCAGATCTTATTTATTGCATTCCAGTTTAAGGGAATTCAGTTATCTTCCCAGAAAGTTAAGAGACTTTGTCATGATCGAGCATGCCTTTTCAGTGGGATACCATCTTCCAGCAGAATAGAATAGCCTGACTGCTTTAAAATCTTACAGCAAACTGTCAAAATACATACACTCAGAGAGATTTTTCTTTTTCCTTGCAAGGTATTTTTGTTTCTGTTTTACTAGTGGGTCAATTGAATTGCCATTACTGCCAAGCTGACTCCCTTTCTCATCAGGTTATATACTAGATTTTTAGTTCTGCTTGGGGGTTACCATAGATTTTTTACAAAATGCATTAAGTCTTGGCATTTGATCCTGTTCTATGGGAAATCCTACAAGCTTAATGACATCACACTCTCTCTCTGGCATGGTATTTGCTATTGTTTTTTCTTGTCTATACTCAACCTTTTTGAAGAAAAGGATTTCATCTTTGACTTCTGACTTCAAAGTTCAGGTAATAAAACACCACAGATGTAACAAATTGCTGCACGTTTCATTCTGCTTATCCAGAGGCCAATGCCTAGATTTTCATCTAGTCATCTACCTTCTCAGTTAGGAACAGACTTCTTTATGAAGAAGATCCTCAAAATGGAGGAGATGGATCTTTCCTTTTGTGAAAGGAATTATTTTCTAGCTTTGGGGTTTTTTTCCCATCAAATAATTGTTCTTGTTTTGGTCAGTTAATAAACATATTAGTGTCACCTGCTATTTCTTTCCTTGATACACTTTGTAGGATTTACTCATGAGGTAAACTTTTGCATAGATGAGTCCTCTAGGATTATCACCTTTATAATTAAATATAACATAGCTGATGCTACTAATCCTCACTATTGTAACACAAAATAGCATATAAAACCTCATAAATGTTGGAAAAGTGTTGTGGAAGAGGTTTGGGGTTTCATGATAGTTAAAGAACAGAAGATCTTTCTTTGTTAATGTAATTTGGTAATGGCATAAAATTCTATGTATACCACAGAATTAATGTGCTGACTTCACATTAAGTATTTATCTGTATGATTATACTCTTTTAACCAAGTTAGTAATAATGAAGCTGTAACAAGATTCATCTCTGTTTACACTAAATAATCATATTCTGTCCTCAAGTAAAAAACCACACCCATCTGCTGTATTCTGACTAACTATGAATATTATTAAAATAGGTTGCCTAGAGTGTCCTAGAACGTTGTGACTTGAGCACAGTTATGTGATGTGATAGCTGTAGGCAGGTGGTGTCAATACATAGATGTACTTAAGCAAAATACAAACTGAGAACTACTTCAGATATGACAAATTTGTTGGATGATGTAGTTGCTTGTGGTGTTGATAGTTTAAACTTCACTTGCCTGAATCACAGATGAACTTTTTCTGTTGGCAGGTGATGCTCGACAAGAGAAAAGATCTCATGGAGTTTTCCTGATTGTTTGCAGAAAAGCTGTTTCATGCCTCTTCTGGTAGCTTAAAAAAATATTTTAGATAACATTTTGCAGAATGTAGTTAATGGCTGCATGAGTATCAGAATTTCCTACAGCAATGCAATCTAATATCATACCCTAGTTAGGACTGGATATATCAAGTTGGGATAAAACTTTCTTCCTATTAGAAGGGAACTTTTAAATACAGAGATAAAGGCAAAATGACTAGGGAATAACAGTATGGAAATTGAAATTAACTTAGCCAAGGTGGAACAAAAATTGGAAGACCTGAATTTGTTTAGACTAAGGGAACTAGATATTAAAAGAAATAGATCTACAAGTCTTATTTTGAGGGCTTTTAATACACCTGTGAATGGCACCAGATGGATGAATAACAGAGAGTAGTTAAGATGTTGGTGAAAGCCTTTGGAGCATATACAGACCTCTAAGTCTGGTATGCTGGTATGCATAAATTTTTAAGAAAAGGTTAATTAACAGTATTAATAGAAAATGGGATGGCAACAGACTGAGCTTGCATCTTTCTTTGGTGGTTCAACTGATTTCCTAGAACAAAAAAACCCAACACCAGTCGATCTAATCTTACTGGAATTAGCATTCGACATGGTGCAAGATGGAGAACTATTATAGAAGAAGTGATTGTGTATCATAATTGTGAGACTAACAGGCACCGTATGAAATAACAGAAAATATTAATTTGTATGAAAGCTAGAACTACCAGTTTGGTTAACAGCCTTACCTAATGTATCCTTCAGCCAGAACATTGGCCCAAGAGAAGGCTACATTCCAGCTATGTGCAGCAACAGCTTATCAATGAATCTGGCCCATACACTTCATCAAGAGGCAACTCAGCAGATATCCCAACGGTCTGTCAACTCTTTGCTATGGTTTGGTGCCCCAGAGTATATAAAAGGCTAGTTATATTTCCACTTCGCATCAGCTGCCACTCTGTAGCTGAAGGATCTTCGCAGGGATCAAAAACTGAGTAGCTGAGAAGACTGATTTCTCCCATTCCAGCACCACTGTCCCCTTGAGGGTGGCTGCTGAGTCAGAGGCAAAGGAAAGGACAGACAGAAAGCTCCAGTCACATGAGCTTTCTGGGTACATGTGAGTTCCTGTCCCCTGTGCCTTAGTTGACAGGGAAAGAAATTTCAGGTCCACAATCCACAAAGCAGACCTGGACCTGCCTTTTAACATAATCCTGCTGTTTATTTCTAGGACAGTCTTTTTCTTAGTCTAGGTCCATAATTTATGGTCTGTTCTGAGAAAATTAGAGCTTCTTACTGGGTTACATATTAGTAGTCTTCTGTTCTTGAACTGCTAACATGGAAAATATGGGGTTTATTTCTAATTCTGGTGTATCAGCAGATCATCTATTTTTATGAAAAAGTTATCTGTTGCCTCATAAGAGTACCTTGGTAGTCTCTTTAGATCACCAGAACAGTGCAAAAGGACCTTTTTCTTTTTTCTTCTTCCTTTTTTCTTCTTCCTTTTTCTTTTTTTTTATTCTTTTTTATTCTTCCTTTTTTTTTTTTTTTTTTTTTTTTTTTTCCCTTTTTTTTTCTATATAATCATTTTTTTCTTTTTTTTTTTTTTGTTTTTTTTTTTTTTTTTTCTTTTTTTTTTTTTTTTTTTTTTTTTTTTCCCCTGATTGGTGCTATAAAGGCATTTTGCATACATTTTGCTCTGGTAATAGGTTTCATTGTACCTGTTGAGTCAGAGCCTTATTATCTGGCCATTTTCTGAATGTTTCCAAATTTCATTTGGTACTTCCACAGTGGTAGTAAGTTTGCTGTTGTCATTTCTTGATGGAGTACAGCCCTGCCTTTGGATTTAAAGCTGTAAAAAATAATCTACTGCTGCATGTAAAATATTGCTTCCTAAATCCAAGTGCAGCCAAGTGCACTGTTAAGATATTTAGAAGGTTCTTAAATTATTTCCACTTTAAAAATAATTTTATGAACTCTATTTTGTTAACTTCTTAGGTTAATGCAAAATTGCTTTCCTGGCTTGACATTGATATAAAAGTTCTCCTTTCCCCCATCTTTACAGAGGACAGTTAATTTTTTTGCTTGATACTTGAACAGATATTAACTTTGAATAGGATATTGTTACCCAGCCAAATCAGTAGCTACCTCATGGGGTTTTTTCAGTATTAGTTCAGGACTGGCAACGATACAGCTTTAAAAGAAGTAAAAGTTTGAGTATGCTCAGAGGTTGTTTAGATGTAATCCAACAACAAATATTATTAATTTCCTCTTTGTAAGATTTCCCCTCCCTCTTCTGAAACTATTTGTAGCTGTCAGCCTCTACCCTTATTTTAATGAGAATGGCAGCTCTAAATCCCTTCTGATTGCTTTTATTTCTTACTGGTTCTAAATAAGGATATTCCCAGTGTTTATTAATCTCACTTGGACATGTGTAAACAACTGATCTCAAAGAGGCTGAGTCCTCTTATGCTGCCTGCTGTCACTTTGGCTCTTCTGCATTGCTGGGGTCAACTGTGTTAGAATATCCACTGTTTGCACTAAGTCAAACCAAGAAAATCTTAAGTTCATGCTTATAAGACCAGGGAGCTTCTTTCATTTCATTTGTTGAATGAGGGGAACAAAAGGAGAAAATAAGTCATTTATATATTCATTTATTACAAATGCGACAAATACTTTGATTTCTTTGTTCCTTTCCATTTCTTTCTTTCTCAAAATGTTTTGTCATTTTTCTGTTTTCTTTCCCATCTCCTTTTCCTCTATCTTCTTTTTTCTTGTCTTTTCTTTCTTTTCCTTTTTTCTTTTTTTTCTTCTTGTTTAAACTGCCAGGCCAAATGAGGAAACAATTACAGGATGTTGGCTTTAAAAGTGTCTGGCTTTGCCAAATAAGTTTATCTTTTTTTCATTGTGGCTTAAAACATGCTAAACTCAAAGCCAAGTTACTAACCTAAAACTCATGGTAACTTCAATGTTTTGCATTAGGCTTACAATAAACTTGGATAGTTTTTCCACAGTCCCTTTGCCAGTGATTAGCTTAGAAGATAGTATGTTTTGAATTTGCTGAGAGATCTACTGCTCTTAGTTTAGTTTTAGTACTTTTAAAAAGCAATCAATAATGCCCGTTTTGTAATAAGCAAAATTTATGAACTGACAAGCAAAATGTAATTATAGTGGGTATTCCATACAAGAAAAAAGAGGTGATCTGAAAGCCATCTCAGCATTCTGTTTGCACTCATTTTCATTCATATAAATGATTAAGTGGTTTTGTGCTGAAACATTTCTCTCTCTTCTCTCTCAAGGCTCAACATGAGTCTGGAAAAGTTGTTGCCAAGGAGTTCTATAATGGAGTCAATGACCATTTGTATTAACTTTTCATTGTTGCCTACAGACTAAATTTTTCACAGTATTATTTTTATGACTAAGGCCCTAACTCAGCAGCAACTTAGATACCTTTTTTTTTGTTCTCTGGGAACTGTATTCTATAAATGTGTAAATTCATGACAAAGGTGAAGCCTACGTCAAGAAACTTAGGTTGATGTTGCAGTCAATTAAACTGTTTCCGTTGTCATTTCCTCTGCTAAAAAACGGCTCCTCCTTGAACGAACCAGCAAAAGATCATTCAAAAACTCTGATGTAACGGAGAAGAAAAAAAAGAAAATGTCATCTTACGGGGCCTGATCCAAAACTCAGGTGAAAAATTACTTGTTGGATTCATTAGGATTTGGATCAAACTAAATGGAGATGTTAATTTCCATTTAGAGCTGGGTCAAAGCTATGCTTTGTCCATGCTGTTTAGCATTGTGTTGAAATAATACGTAGTTAAATGTTCTGTCTCTTAATAATCAGAAATTGCGGTGGGTTTTTAAGCAGTTCAGGCAGTCTAGGTAAACATACCTAACTTTGAAATGAACACATTTTGAAACACCTTAGGCGCTCTTGGAAATCAGCTTATGAGTTAACCTTCCTACTTTGCTTTCGGATCATACATCTTTCTGTATCACCAGTTTCAGCTGCACAAACTCTTGCCAAAAGATCTCCTATACTAGGTATTAAAAAGAAACAAACCAAAAAGCCTTCCAATCTTTGAGTCTTCATGTATTTTAAGAAATATACATCTAACCACAGCAGATCAGATCACCAGATGGGGCCTCCAGCTGTGCCCAATATGTAATCTTGCTGATTAAACCTGTATGGACTATTGCTACAGCAGCAACAATTCTGTAACACATTCTGCAACAACAGGCATAGAGGACCTTTCTTGCAGTGATGATCATATTGTACCTGACATTTAAGAATAAGTTAATTTCTGTCAGGCCTGAAGTTGTAGTAAGTTCTGAACTTGCAGAAAACCTGCAAGTCTGACTGCTAAACGTACTGGAAAACAGTACCAGCTCTGGTAGAAGAGAGGAACCCTCACTATGACCCTCTTCAGTAGTAAACTAAAACTGGAACATATGTGCTCAAGAAGCTCTGTGGACCTCTCTGGGACTTTATAAGAGGGTGAAGAGATCAGTCATCACAAATCTTTCCTCAGGATTGGGGGCTAAGACTTATGGTTGGAGAGTATGCAAGGAGAAAATGAAAGAACTCTGAACCTCCTTCAGATATATTTCTCAGTGCGGAAGAGCAACACAATGACAGCTATTGTTATACTAGATGCAAATTTCAGCTACAAACATTACATCGGTTCTCTTACAGATTAAAAAATAAAATAACAGAACAGCCTTCCAAATACCCATATTTCATTTGTGGGAAGTAAAATAATGATGCTGTCAGCTACTGGTCAGAAGACAATTTATAAACTGTGTGTGAAACTTACTTTTCATTAAATCAGTCCTAGAGATGCTTATGTGGATTTAACTTGTGAGATATGCAAATAGCATATAGTGTATAGGCTTATATTAGAGAACAATATAAATGTTTTAATCACTACTTTGCAACCAAGCAGATTATCTGAAATGGGTACTTGTCACCAGGTCTCATGTTAAGTTTATTTAGCCTTTTTGTGAAGAGGGGAAAAAAAAAAAGATGGAACCAAACCCTGACCTTAGTCAAGTTTCAGCAGGCTTATCTTGAGAACATTATGGCAAGCTGACTTGCATGCAACTCGGTTCAGTAAAAATACTTGCTCATTTAAGCCTTGTCTTCTTTATTGGGTTTGCATAGCAACGTTTTGGTAGCAGGAGGGGAAGTACAGAGGTGGCTTCTGTGAGAAGCTGCTGGAAGCTGTACCTATGGCTGATAGAACCAATGCCAGCTGGCTCCAAGATGGACCCATCGCTGGCCAAGGCCAAGCTGATCAGCACCAGTGGTAGCTCCTCTGTGATAACATATTTAAGATGGGGGAAATTTTGCTGAGCAACAGCAATTTCAGCTGGAGAGAGAAGGGAGCATGTGTGAGATAAAATTCTGCACGTACCAAGGTCAGTGAAGAAGGAAGGGGGGAGGAGGTGTTCCAGGCATCAGAGCAGATATTCACCTGCAGTCTGTTGAGGACCCCATGCTGGAGGACTATTTCCTGTGGGAGAGGCTCCAGACTGGACCATGGGAAGCATGTGAAGAGTCGTCCCTCTAGGGAGGAAGGAGCGGCAGAAATGTGATGAACTGACTGCAGCCCCCACAGTTCTGCTGTGCTACTGGCAGGAAGGAGATAGAGAAATCAAGAGTGAAGTTGAGCCCAAGAAGGGAGGGCTGTGGAGGAAGTTGTTTTAAGATTTGGTTTTATTTCTTTGTGAGGCATCTGACACCCAGCCAGGATCAACCTACCGCATCTTCATATGGGAATGTGGCTGTGGAGTTCCATTATCCATATATTAGCATGGACTGTAGATCTAGTTGCCTGAGCCTGGGAAGATGGTCTAGATATTTGAGCCTTGCTCTGTTTATGGTACATCTAACAAGAGAGGCTCAAGAGAGTCTTTGAAACAGACTGGCAACTTTGCAAACCTTATTTTCTTGTTGTAGAAATGACCAATATTGGGAATCCTACCTATTTTAAAACAGTGGAAATAATCCACATGCTTGTTAGCTTTTTTCAGTCTCTAGATTCTCCCAGTGATATGAACCAAACAAGACACGTACATCCTACAGTGAAGTGCTGAGGTTTTTGAAAGGGCTGCTGTTTTGCCTGCTGGCATTGGCCTGTGATAATATGAAGCTAATGCAGAAAGACTTGATTCATGAGACTCATCCTGAGGTGCTGCAACTTCAGCCTTTTCAGTCTATGCAGCCTAAGTGTCAGTGCCAGAGGAGTGATAGTAATAATACTAATGGGCACTTCAGAAATGCAAGACAGACGCACAAATAAGCATTCATGCTAAAAAGTGTTTTGTCTGGTGGTAAGGGGAGGGTAATCAGAGCCCAATTTCCACTCTGGAAATCTGAATTTCACTCTTTGTGTTTGCAGCCCATATTTTCTCAGTTAGAAACCTCTGTTTGGTTCTGTGTTATTGAACTTTGTGACATAACAGCAATTAGAAGACACTTAACTGAGATAGAGGAAACAGTATGCTATCAAATCTTTATCTTTTAAAACAAAGATAGAAAAAAGTAATTGTCAATATTTAAGTGATTAGAACCTGTCATATTATGTTGTTGTTTGCAAGCTGACACAAATGACAGGACAAAGGAGCGTACATGGAAATAAGATGAAATTCAGAACAGATGTCAGGAAGCATTTTTCATACTGAATGTGCACAGTGGCCAACCAGGTAAAGGAAAAGCATTTTCCCATTTAGGAAATAATTAGATGGCCTGTCATGGACAAAATGGTTTTCCCAATTTCCTTTTTCTCTAATTTTCTTACGTTCTTATTATATTGCAGCTGCTATTCACTTTTCTCTGACTGGAAGCTTCATCATCATCTGGACATGAACCTAGTTCTTGTAGAAATGAATGAACTATTAACTGCTAAGTGAACAGCTATTTAGCTAGATATTATCCTGTCAATATTATATCATGCTGTTATGTTCAAATTCTAGCAATGCATACATTTTTGAAGCTCATAGTTTCTGGAAGGTTTTATCACAGTTACAAAATTGAGTCTAGGAGAAAATCAGAGTGATAGAAAACATACTTTTTATTATCTTAAAAAGTCTTATTTTTAAATGATAAAAATGTTACACAAAAATGAATCTAGGAGATAACTTGAGAAAAACACAGATTAAACAGACAGTTGCACAACCCCTCCCCCTCAAAGGTGAATACATTTCTGGAGTTTTCACTTTAGTTGGGGCTTTGCTGCCAGATCTCATACAGATTTTCTGTGTGATCTTGCTGCTAGTCTTTTATAACCTCATGCGTCATCTTTTGTGTTCATAGAATAGAATAATTTTATTTTCTTACATGAATATCAGTAGGAAACTGTAATGATTTGGGGCATTGATTTATTGTGCTTGTTGTCCTCGTTTTAGTAAAATGTTGGCCTATTACAGGTTCACGTGTTAAAGCTTTTTGAGAGTGATAGATAATGCCTACTGAGGACAATGTTAAGAAGCAGATCTGGAAACTGAAAGTCTTTGGTTTGTAATAAATTTATACGTAGGGTGATGCCTTTAAAAGAATAATTGAACAAATCAATACGACATCAGGCTGTGTTTTCAAGCTTATGATTTCGACCAGATAAAAAGAAGAGCTCTCTGCACCACTTCCTACCCCAAGCTCCTATAGTTTCAGTGCTAAATGGTGTCACATATGTAATAATTAGATAAAAAAATTTGATTTTCATATTTCTGCAAGTTGCATGGTGACATTGCATCTGGCTTGCTCCTTAAATATGAATTCCTGCAATATTAATAAATATTGAAAATGTCTTAATTAACGTGAACAATTTAGATGTCAATTGTTCTGAAAGATAGTAGCTCTGAGGAGCATTGATCACTGAAGTTTACAGAAGAGAATGATTATTTCCATTTCTGAAGTAATTCAGCCTTCAATCTAATAAAATGCCTAAGGAAACAAAGCTAATTTTTAATGACATATGGAGACAATGTCAGTCACAGCACAGAGCAAGTGCGATTTTGTTCATTTTGGAATTGGTACAGGACTTGCTGAAGTTAATAGCTAGGGAGCTAAAATTTCTGTTTGTTTGGTTTGGTTTTGTTTTTTTTTTTTTCCACTGTAATTTCCTCAACACGACTTCATGATGCACACAGCATTAACTTAAAACTGAAGTTTTTTCTGAAGTAGAAGAATCTTTTTGTGTGGAAATGTTTAGAAATTCAGAGTGTGTGTATAAGACAAAAAAAATACAATCTATAATACCTTATAATATTTTTGGTATGTATTTATATGTATGTAAAAGGTAGGTCTGGTGTGAATGTTTGTAGGTGAGCCCATTTTCTGGACATTAGCTTTTCCATCATGCCTTTTTTATTGGTGGAAGATTTATTGATGTGCTTGAGGTCATTAACCACATTGACCACTGCAGTCTGACTGTAGAAGGAAAGGCTTTTTATTCTTAACGTCTAGTATTAGGTGTGAAGGAATATGAACAAATGTGTGCAAATACAATAACTGAGTCCTGATGTCCTCTCACATCAAATTTACATGGATGCCATCATAATTATGCCTAACATGTTGTGGATAAGGACAAAATCTGTATGCTGTGTTGTTATGTAGCTGAAGAAATTCTTCATTAAAGAGGAATTGTTCCATCAACAGTTTAACTGGGCTCTGCAGCCAGTTTTGAGGGTTGAAGAACATTGGTTCATAGGAATAGGATTTTTACTTCATTTTTCCTACCTTCCTGCAGGTGTATCAGGGAAAAGAAAGGACCAGAAGGGAGTCTTTACACCACACACATTCATGCTAATGCTAAAATTACATTGCAGTGTCTTTAAGGTTTTAGAGAAGCTCATGCTACTATAGGGAGATAAAACCGTTTAGTTCTTTCACCTTTGTACTACTGAAAATATCAATTTTGTACTGTCCTGCTCAACACTTTTTAACGTGTGCTGTCATACTCAAGGCTATTCTTCACTTGCCTGGCAGTTTTGAAGGTATTAGCAGTAGCAGATTTGAAATAAGATTTAGCATTCCAAGGTATTTGGATCTGAATGCCAGAAGTCATAGAATGAGTTTAGAATTATACACTTTTATTCAAATTATTTATTTGCGTTACTTTCTATGTACTTTCTTCATTCTGTGCTGGTTAACTGACTTTTGGTTGTTTTTTCAAGGCCTTTTTTCATAACCATGAGGCTATGAACTTTATATTCTTCACCAGAAACAAAGTAGAAAAAAGGATCCTTGTGAAATGATATGATCAAGAAACTGTATTTTTAAGGAAAAGTCTGGTGTTCATCTTATGTGGTAGGACTTAAGTAACTTGTTTAATTGAAGTCTACAGTTGATGGAGGCAGAAACATCACCAGTGAGTACCATGTTCCATAACAATAAGGTCTGAACGGACCGTTACTAGGATCTAAGCGGTTTCTTTCAGACATCTACAGTTAGGCCACACTATCTCGCTTCAGAAGTAGTGAGAAAAACTTAAAATTTACGTTTGACAGTGTTGTTGACTGAAATGAAAGCTGTATTTGCATGTATTGTTTTCGATTTACAGCTTATATTTTCTGGGTTAGAAATTCTTAGTGTTTTAGCTTCTCTGATTCAGTTTTGGAGAAGACCTTGTTCTTAAACTAAAATAATGTGTCCAGATCTTCCCTTTTGTCCTTACTGTGAATTCATGGTGCTACAGTGCAATGTAAAAAGGTTCATTTTGGCATGTGAATTTCTCAATGCTTCGTTCTGACAAGAGTCTGTAAATGTCATGGAATAACTCTACAATTGAGCCGTATGAGTATTAGAGTTATATCATACGATGTATCTCATGAGTACCAAGATCCTGTAAAATTAAAGAACAAATAAAAAAACCTTTCAAACCAGGTACCAAAAATATAGTTTAGTACTATAATTTAATTTGCAGTCAGTAAGCAGGCAAACCATTTCAAAACAATTTTCCTGTAATGTTAGGGAAGACAAAATATCCCCTTAATAAGCCTGTGTTTACTTTTAAGATACAAAGTGCATGGACTTACTCATGTAGCTAAGGTGAATCCCCTCAATATCTGTTTGTAGGAACAAGGATATTAATTTGGTAATAATCTGTAGAAGAAAACCCATTGTGGGAGGGAAGGCACTTGGCGAGGGATAAAATACATTGCATGCTGAAGGCAGTTATAGGACCAATTGTTGACTCTTCAAGGGCTTTTATAGAAGAGATCTTTGACGAGCTAGAAAATGAGAGCTGCATGAAAGTCCAGCTTCTCATAGATAATTTCTTGGTATCACAGGGTGTCTAGCATTTCTGTACCTTGCTTTTTTTGCCTCCAAGGGAATGGTAAAGTTAAATTTGTAAACGTATTTTCCAATTTTGAGAGGAAACGTGCTACGTATGTGCAAAGTAGTAGTAATAATGAGATCACTATACTGTGTCAATTGGCATAGTTGTGTCCTGGAAAATAGTTCTCATATTATTAGCTATCACTATTCCAAGAGGAAATGAGAGTACAATATTACAAAATGGATCTCTTTTGAGCATATTTTCTTTATGCACCACTGAAAGTAATAATTGATGCTCTTAAAAAATAAGGCATTCTTTTTCAGTTTCCAGTGCTGAAAACACTGAATAAAAAACAAAAGATTGTGTGGATAATTCCTCTTTTATTCCACATAATTTGTTAATGTGTACAGAAATGTAGAACTTTAAGAGATTCTTTTGATGCTATGTAAGAACAAATTATGTTAATTCAGTCCTATTTATACATGAGAACAACTGACTCAAAACAATTCTGCGATCAATGGGGCTATAACTACCTTAAATACATTTGCTGAATATTATCTCTACAGAAAATAGCCCCATAGGATTGTTATATGAGATTTTTTTAAAAAGAATTGATTTTAAAAGGTCAAAATTTAAAAATGATACTGTTATTTAAATGTAGTGTGAAGGTTTAAGTGCAAATCACTCTAAGGTAACTTTTTTTTAAGAGCGGACTAATGCAGTATTATGTTTTATAGTGCAATAAAATTATGTACTAAAATTATGCTCATAAATGCAGGCAAATGTAAACCAAGCTATTAGTTATGTTTTCTCAGATAAAAGTGATTAGCATAGCTATCAAACTCTTCTCCTATTTGAATAACAGAATTATGTCTGAAATCTAAGGCTTGTTTGCAAAAGCTGAGTCTTAAAAAGAAATGTAAATCCAGCTATCGGTGTTGTATTTGAAAGTGAATGCAATGGTCTGCTCATCATTTTGCTAACAACTAAGAGCAGAGGAACGTGACCCAAATTGCAGCAAAACATACCAATATGAAATGTGCCTCAAATACTATTTTAGGAGTCATTCTTAGCACTTTATCATAGTGTTTTTACTGCTAATCAGACTTATTTAAAAACTATTGTGGTTTGTTTAAACATAAGAGTGATAAAAGAGTCTTTTAGTAAAAGTCACCATGAGACAAAGTTTCATGTGTAATTCATGAAATATGTGGTCATCTACTAGCAAATTAATTTTCATCTGACAACTATACTTTTGGTAGTGTCCTCTCAGGAAGGCGCATGGTATAAAATTAATATCTGAACAGAACAAATTAAATGCTGATTACTTCATAAACAGGGCTTGAATATTTGTTATCTGACTTTATAGGATCAAACCAAGATATTTTGACAATGTATAGATGAATGGATGTATCTTCTCAAGCCTTTATTCAACTGTTTTCTAATGCCTAAGGGTTGTGCTTAAAATTGCTACTGGAAAATCCAACTGTGAAAAAACAATTAAAAAGCCGACCCCCACTTGAAACCTGCAAGGAGCAAATAAAAACTGTCTCTGCCTATTGGGTGGCTTTCCTGTAATGCTGATACTCACTGCTCACAGGCATCATTTAATATTTTAGATGCAAACCACTGCTCAGAGAATTGCAGTTTCTTTTGCATCCTCCTTGCCTCCTTCCTTTATCCCCTTAAAGTTGCTTAATCAATATCATTTGAAGCATTTAATGAGTGTTTGCCACACTGATGAGAGAAAGATTGTAGGTGACCAACTCTGGTTATCATAAAGGATTTCTTCTTATTATTTGCAATAAACACTATTACAATAAAATATAAACTATTATGTAAAATATTACAAAGGTTTTCAAGCAGTCATGTAATGAGCACTGCAGGGAAGGTTCACACATGATCTTACTGAATGGGAATTTTTTAAAGGTTTCTACTATGTTTTGCATGCAATGTGAGGTTTAGCTTGTGCTGGCAACTGCAGTGCAAGTTGTAAGGACATGTTAGCATATGCTGGAGTCTGTCACCGCCTTCGCCCTCCTTTGCCTATGCTACTTAGTTTAAGTTAACAGAGATGCACTATCATGTCCTGAAATTAACCTTTCTAGGCACAGGGTTTTTGCCTGTTGTTTCAATACTGGGTGGACAGCTGGACTTCTGTTTTGATGCAAAGACATTTTCTATATGATGAGGAAATATCATTTATCGGTCAAATGTATTTCAGTTTATACCATGCCTCCATGATCTTATTCTGGAAAGACTGTAGGTGCAACATACACTAAATGTGCAGTAACAGATTCCTGGTACAGTTTAGCGATATCAAGAGCCTTACAGTAACACAGGCCAAGACTGTTTATTGAGAAAGAACATTTCTTTAAGGAGAATTTGAAAAGATGACAAGAATAAACCTAAAACAATTCAGATGATAAATGTGTGTGCACACATAGATGATGTATACAATATTATGACAATGCATATGAGTATTTTGTAAAGATAAGACTAGGAAGTCAAATGTGTATTTACAAACATTGAGCCTCAGGTAGTGTTATAGAAGATTTGTCTACTGCATTGGCATTTTTTAGTAGGTAAAGCAGATGGTACTATCCATTCACAGTCTCTGTAGTTCTCAATAGTGAATTAACAGCTCTTCTCTTACACTTACTACTACCACTTTTTCAGAAAGCTTCCATGTCAAAATATGTGGTCTTGTTAAACCTGGATATTTTCCCTGTATCTGTACATCCCCTATTGCTTTACCAGCAATACCAACAATACCCTGCTTTACCCGTATTGCTATGTACCAGTACAAACTGGTAAATAGAAAAGTACCAGAAGTATGATCAATTTGTCCTTCCTCTTCTTTCTTTCCTGAGAAGCTCTGTGGGGGCGATGGTTGACTTTTCATTTAACCTTACTAATAAGTGTTCTGGCTCATGCATCTGTGCTCAGGCTCTTTTTACCCAACCTCACTAGGTAAATGAGATCAAGCTATAATCACGAATTCATGATTAGAGAGACAGTATAAGGTATTAGGCAGGTTGTAGTTAATGAATAGAATAATAGAAAAAAATAATGGAAGAAACATCTGAGGCCATCTAGTTTCCCTTTCCACTCAAAGCAGGGCCAACTGAAGTTAGATCTTGTAGATCACACTCTGTCAAGTTTTGAAGGAAGAGTAATGAGGAAACTGTTAGTAGAAATTGTCTGCCATTGGGTTTGTTTGTCTTTATGCCATTGACAATAGTATCTAAAATTAGCCAATGGCAGAATACTGGATTAGATAGCTCTAACAGTTCCTCCAGTTTGAATGCTATGAAGAGGAAAATGATTTTGTATTATCAGTGCCAGGATGTATTGAACACTGTTTTGTATGACATCCCTTCCTTCTCACAGTTGTATCAATGAGAAGTTGTTTTCTGATCTGGTGACGGGACAGGGAAGAACAACTGAGTTTTGAAAACGTGGGACAAGGTAAAAAAAAGAGTAAATAGAGTTAGCCAGAATGACATAAATTAAACCATAAGGTAAAGCAATAGGGGATGTACAGATACAGGGAAAATATCCAGGTTTAACAAGAGTAAAAAGTGAGTGAAGTCTGCTTGAGGGCGAGAATGTCACTGTTGAGGGTAATGGGGAGCAGTGGTAGCAGCTGCTGTGTCAATACTGTATTAAATTTGGAAATGTTATAAGTATAAAAATTCTATAAAGGAACATATTCCATGTGGTAAATTTGAGCTCATACCATCTTTGATTTCGTAAGACCCGCTGGACAACAGTTATACCTGGTAAATGTTATCAGATGGTCAAAATGTGAGACACGATGTTACATGTGCTGAAAAATCTGTCATGCTGCAATGTCTGTTAAGCACAAGCTGAAGGAACAGTGTAAACTGCCAGTAAATATAAAACAAAATGAAAACAAACACTGCAGTGCATGACTTCCTGTGGGATTTGATATTAATCCCCACTTATGAGGAGTAGTCTGTACAACATATTTTCCCTAGGGGACTTGCGACTTATCCAGCTAATCCTTATTCAAGGCATATGATTTGTATCCGGCAAGAAATCACCCAGAATTTTTTCAATCAGCTCCAAATATACAGTACCGATAATAAACTCTTTGTAATTGGATTTTAAAAATATATATATCCCTGGAAAACAAGCTAAATGCGTACATTTCATTATGCAGTGGTCTCTGCTCAAACTTTTAAACGAATTTTAAACTTCTTATTATCTTATTCTTAAGGTCTGTTTGTATTCAGTTCATCTCCATTATGCTTTCAATAATTTCTTACCCTGTTATTAGCTATATTTTTATTGGATACAAATCACAATTAATCATCCTCATCAGTTTTGTTTTTGCATCCTAGTGATGGATGTGCTGTCTGTGTTAGTTTTGAAGTCTCTTATGTTTACCATCTGAATACAGTTTTTCCAGATTCAGGTTCTTCTGCCTGATGTGTTCTTCCTTCACTCCCTGGTGACAGCATCTGTACTTTCCCTACCTATGGAAGAGAAAAATAAAAAGCTTAGAAGAAGGTACTTTGCAGGATATCATATTAAAAACACTTTGGCATAGCACCTTCATCATCTTTGTCAAGACAATACTTTAAATTATATTTGTTCCTTTCTTCTTTGAATAGAATAATATTTAATAGCAACTAAAACTAACTAAATTCTGTCAGTATGAATACTGGAATTGGATAGACCTTTAAAAAAATGAAACATTTCTGTCCCCTGTGAGCAGGAAGAAGTGAAGTCCTCTGTTCTAGTGGCTTGCTGCTACAAAGTAGATCAGACAGGCTTAGCTGACATATTAGCTGGGGTTCAGTGCTTTCAAAAACAGTCCTGTGTTCGTGAGATGGGAGAATGGCCTATATTAGCAATTAGATCATTTCCTAAGCTAAACCTAGATGTACTGCTATTAGGCATCATACATTTTGAGTTTGTGCAAAAGTTTCTTATTTTCTTTTCATGTTTCAAGACTAGAACACAAAAAGCCAGATAATAGGTATTTGTTACTTCTTGTAGTAACATGTATGTAGTAATGTGTATGTAGTATATATGCAGCAAATAGTCCAAAGACTAAATCTTGGCATGAGACTTCTAGTATGCTAAATACAGAAATTACATTGCTCAGACTTCTAAGAGTTCAAAGTTGGTATGTTGCTGCTCATTGTTGCTGCTCATTTAAATACACATAAAGAGGTGCAAAGGATATAGGGATATTTTAAGTTTTCCCAAAATGATATGTCTTTGAGCAATGTTTTCTATGCAGCTGGCAGCTCTTTAGTTCTAATGAGATGAGAACACTTGCAAGAAAATCTTTCCTTGCTCATGAAACATAGGCTTGAGTTTGTCAATCTATTTGAAATAAATGGATTACCAATTTACAGTTTTTACTGAATGTTTTTAACACAGTAAGCACAAATAAATATGCAGATAAATTTCTGAATGACTTCAGAAAGGATGAACACTTTTGCCTTCTTGTAAACACAGAGGTGTTCAAGACCTTTCATGAATCTCTTCAGGCTGTAGAGCATTTAGCAGTGTATTGCAGTTTTTAGGTGTTTAGAGTTATAGCCTCAGCTCTGAGAAGAACTTACTGTGTGTTTGGGTGATTTGATGTGCGTATCTGTTAGTTTCTACATATATGTGAAGAATAATACTGGTTTTATGTCTTTGATTTATTGGGTAGGAGCATAATTTCTTCTGTGTGGCTTTCTGCAGTGCTGGAAAGAGAATATTTTGACATTGTAGCCTATGATTTTCTCATATTTGTTTAAGATGTGGGTATGTGTTTTGTTCTTTGCGTATCTCCTACAAGTGGCAAAGTTTCAGAACCTGAAACCAGTGGTTTCACTGGTTAATTTTAGGAATATGTCATAGAAGCTATAGAGTCCATATACTTCACTGTTAATAAGACTGAACTACTATAATAGCTTTGTCTGTTAGTACTGTGTTTGGATTTCAGCTTGGTATTTGCTGAGTCAGAAGGAGAAAAACTATCTGCTTGGTTCTTTCTGCTGCTGTGCACAAGTCAAGTCGTAGTGATCTCAGTTACTTATTGTCCACATCTTCCAAAAGAAACATGCACAGGCATTGAGATGATCTTGACTTCCTATTGTTAAATAGGTCAAGTTGTTACTGGGGCATAAAATCCATTTATATTACGCATCAGACTTTTATTAACTTGGGCAGAATATCAATTCAGTGCTAGGTCTGTAAAATGTTCCAAGCCTTTAGCAGTTCTGTAAACATAAAACTCAAAGTTGGCTTAGGAAGCTCATAAATTTGGTAAAAATCAGGAAAGTATGTGTGTGCCTACCAGTTGGGTTGTTATTAGTTGATGGGTTTGTTCCCTGACTGCTGGAAACTTGAATGTCATGAAATGATCTTTGTTTCTGTCCAAGCACTCAATTTGTGTATTACACTTTGTTGTAGAAACATCTGACTTTCTGTATCATATTTACATGTTTCGTGGAGGTAGAAGGACAAAGTGAGGAAGTAAGAGGAGCAACATTTGCTGTCAATTCCATGTAGTAAACTGCTACTTAGGGTCTGGTTCCAAAACTGGAAATTTTGGTGCAGGTAATGAGTTAATCAGTGGCATCAGCAATGGTATTTGCTTTTCCAAGTACATGCAGTACTTTAGCTAAGGAATGTTTCTTGTATGTTATGCACTGCAGTCTTAGTCCCAAGCACTTTTAAAACATTTAATTCCTCTGATGATTTAACAACCTATACAACAGTCTGAATGTCTAGAAAGAGAACCCATTTGTTCTCCACACACCATCTCTCTAATGAAATAGAAACTAGTAGATGGAAATTCTGAGAACATGAGATTCGTGCCAATATGAGGTTGGACTCATGCTGATGGTTAACTTGCTGAACACCAGGAACATAAGAAGTGCCAAGACTATTTCCTCTCTTATACTGCATAATAAAACTCCATCAGAAAATTCAAGGAGCACCTTTCGAATACTTAAACTTTTTTCCAATCAACAGATAATCTTATATGATCCAAAGGACTTCTTATGCTTATTGGTAGGGTTGCCAAACATAAGTTGAAAAAGAGAATGACCTCTGTGGTATTGCTGCCTTACATATGAAGTTTAGGTTACTTAGAAACAAGCATAAAATCTCTTTCTCACTTACTGATTTGACTACTAATGCTCAAGTTCAGTCTGATGTCTTACTGCAAGTTTCAGGAGCCTGAACTGTTCTAAAAATGAACTCAATATATGGTTCCCTAAGGTACGGCTATTGTCATAATCTCTCCTTACTCCATCAGTAGAAACTTGAGCTCAGTAAAGTGTTTATTGTGTGTAAGCCATGTAATAAACACTTATTATATATAGGCGCTACCTAATGGACCCAAATTTAAGGAGCCATATGGGTAACGGATTTGAAAGCATATAGCTCTGTACCTCTGCTTGATCCCAGTGTGTACTGAAATTCTTAAGGCTGCAGAAAGAGTTGCCTGTTGGCACAGCTTTGTCAAAATAATGCTGACCGCTCTAGTGGAATCCTAACAAATTGAAATCATCTGGATGCACTGACAGAAGCCAAAAAAATTACTTTATACTGCTTTTTCCAACAGAGTAACCAGACCACAACACTGGACCATGTGGGTGGCCTCACCCACTTACATATATGACACTTCTGGAAGTGAAATAGCTATGAAATCACAAACTGATTTACCCTCTGTATGAAACAGCTAGTTTGTCTAAGTGACTTAGCAGGCTATGATGAGTGATCTTTATGGCTAAGGTTCTCAAACTCAAGACAAGGAAAATTTGACAATTGCACAATAACTTTTCTTCATGTGCAGAGCTAAGCACTGGAGGACTTGACTTACAAAGCACTTCGATACAGGGTGTGTATAGAGATATTGATTTGCATATTTCTTAATGACTAACTAGTGCACTTGAACTGTGCTTTCCAGAAAAGCCATTTTCACTTGTGTTCCAGGTACAAGTTATTTGAAGAATTAGGGTAAACAATTAGGTAAACTGAGTAAGTTTTGCTTTGCAGCTTTTCAAGCTGTGTAAGTATCCCTGTCACAAAGAAAGGAATATAGCCATATCTCTTATTTTTTATTAGTATAAATTTATGCTTAAATTTATGTTAAGATCACAGGACAAAGTATTTTTCCCATTGTCTTAGTTTAATGCTTAAAATATAAAAAAGAAATACTTTAAAGAATACCTGAGAGTTGAGTAAGCATGACTCTATAGTTGTCCGAGAGGTATGCAAATTGCTCTCAGAATTCATTAGGGAGCTGACCTTGCCTGTTCCCTGACCTCTGATGGTTTGGATAAAATAGAAACTAGATCTTGTAACAAAAAAAAAAAAAAAAGCCTATGGTGTCTGAACGCCTCTACACTGATTTCAGTGAAGGATTTGAATGAAATCCCACAAATTCAACAAAATTGTTATTGACTTGGTATTGAGGGGGATGAGCAGTGGCAGTTTCATTAGAAGTACTTAGTATATGCTTTGAAGAATAGATGATGAGTAAGAGCATCAATTCATACTGAATGCTTTTAAAGGGCAATTGTTCAAGGAGAAAAAAAAGTGGATGTTAAAAACAGCAGATAAAATTAAAAAGAGATTCTTTCTTCCTGAGAAATTCTACATAAGTCTATATTATATTATACTATTATAATTGTAATAATATGGAATGACTCCAATGAGGTAAAGCAACATGAAACCCACTGAACATTCAGTAGTACTTAACAAGATCCTGTTTCTTGTTCTTCAGCCCATCATAATATAAATCACCAAATTTATGTGCTATCATTTCTTATCAAAAGTTCATCTGATGACCATGGATTTTAGGGTTTTTTACATTAATGAATTGGTATAGCTTCTTTATAATACTTTTTCTGCATCGCTTGGATTTTGAGAATTGATTTTTTCATGCATTTGTCCTGCAGCTGCAACACTATGCTTCTGTCTATTGGTATTTGCGTGCAAAATGTGCAGCAAGAAATTGATGGATGCCACGTGTGCCCAATAATGGCAAAAAAGGAGGGAAAAAAAGTAGCATAAAACAAACTTCTCCGCCCTAATAGGAGATTTAAATCAGAACTGCCTCAGGAGAGAATTGTTTCCTCCTTCAGTAGCAGTCTTAACTCGTGATCATAGTGCAGCCAAGACATATCCCCAGAAACACAGTGACTGAGAGTTGAACAGTGTTACATCTCTTTTATGAAAAACATTCTCTGAAAAGCTTGCATAAACACAAGCACACATGTTCAACTAAACTATTTTTTGGCATTCTCACAGTATTTGTATAGTATTTAGATTTTTGCATACGTGGAACTCTTTAGCTTCCATGTTCCTTGCACTGTAGGCAGTTTTGGATTGTTCTTTCTCAGTCATCTGTGGTTGCTGAATTTCCAGAATAAGCCTATATAAGTTATTTTTCAATGGTTGCCATTGAAACGTTGATGCATCATAGCTGTTTTGCAATATTTTTATAATTTTGTTAAAAGCTAATTTTTAACAATAGTTACTCTACATTAATGTGTATGCTATTGTTATTGCTATGATGCATTAATATGTATTAGCAATGATAAAATTATTTGTTATATTATATGGGCTGAGATTATGACTAAAATTTACCACTGCAGCCCTTTACACCCTTAAAGCAGGAGTTAAATTTCCTTGTTTTCTGTTGAATAAAATATGTACAGTTGTGAATGTTTTGAGTGTTTTTAATCAGAACATAATTTCTTTATATGGTCATATCAAGCATCTATTTTATTAACTATATGAGCTTTTTTCCTTTGTTTTTCTTTTAAAGAATCCAAATATAGCCCCTCCCAGACCCCCATTGTTTGCCATATGTTAACAACAGCAGCAGACAAGGATTCAGGAAATCTAGAGCCTATTCCCAGAAGTGCCAGTCATCTGATGTACAGATTGTTCTAGTTCTTTCCCTCACTTTTAGGTTCCTTGCTGTCTTTTGCTGTCTTTGCCTTGCCACTGAAACATCTTCAGAGTGGAGTTTCTTTCCAGTATGTGTTCAGACAGTATATATTGCAGCTGGGTCCCAACCTTCATTTGGGCCTATAAATCCTACTGCTTCAAGTCTGTTTCTCAAATGACTTTGCACATGTATTTTCAGGAAGAGAAGAATAGTAGGAATGATGCTATTGCGCCTCCATCATTGCTGCTTTAGAAGTCCTTCTGTAAGCTTTTAGAAAAGCAGGTGTAGACTGTATTTCAAGGAATTCCAAGTAAAGTATGGAGAAGCTTAATAAAGCCTTCAAGGATTAGGTATCTAATGAAAAGGAATTTGGCAGAGGAGATGTTCTTCAAGTAGCTAGAGTCTATTTTAACAGTACTTTTTTTTATTTTTAATTTCCCTATGAGAAGCTGTTGTCTAATTTCAAGGTACTGGTGTGCTCACACAGGACTAGCCCATTACTTTGGTTCTGCTCATTAGTAAATGACCGCTATTTTCCCACAGATCATCTACTTTGAAATATTTGGTATCTAATGTACATATATATTTCCATAGAGTTTAGAAAATCCCATAGAGTTTATTATGTATTTTAATATTCAGACTTTTTGCCGTGTATTCTAGGTTTGGCAGTTCAAGGTATCCAGTGGATTTAGTAGGGAAGTGCAAGTTAAAAAAGAACTTTTCTTGGTTATGACACAGATAGTTGTCTTTTACCATAGCATTTTCATCAAATCTCAATCAAGCTGTTCTTTTAAGGAATCACTATTTGCCCATTGGTTTTTTTGGGGTCTAACTCGAGACATAGTGCTTTCATCGGCTGGAGTGATACATAACACGAAATAGTATAAATTAGGTACCTTGAACCTCAGATTTAAAACTGAAGTAGGATGGACACCTTAAATTTCTGCGCTGTAGTTCTTGTCTTTAAGAGCTGATAATATTCCTTTAACTCATTGAGATGTATTACTGTAATGATAAGTATCACCAAAAGTCTGCAGTGGAATTAATATCTTTTTCTCAAAGCACAACTTGGACAGTACTCTATATGGTCAGAGGTAGCACATTAAAAAGAAGAAAATAAAATTCTGCTGCTCCAGTAATCTTTTGTGTTCTTTGATGTATGACCTTTAAATGTATGACCTGAAAATTGAAAGTGAAGTTTTAAGTAAGAAGGCTAAATGAAGATTATGCAGGCAACTTTCATACCGTTATTTATAGGTTTGAGGTCTCAAAATTTCCCCCAGTAATACTCTTTTAACACAGTTACTTAGAACAAATACTCAAACAATATGAAATTCTCTATTTCTGATTATTATGTTCAGAAAGTTGTGAAATGTATGTGTTACTGAAGAAAGAGACCAAATATATTTGAGATAATCTAGATTACTTTTTTTTTAAAGGTTGCTATTTATGTTGCTATTTATATGTTCATTTTGCCAGGAGGATGCATGTAAGTAGAAAAGAATGTCAAAGCCTGAAGTGGCAATTCCAACAACAGCTTTTTAATTTGTACTGTTCTGTTGTTGATAAATCTGAATGTCTGTTGAAACCTCTATGGATTCAGTGATGTCTTTGGCAACCTTGCATCTCAAGTGCACCAGTCTGCCACACATGAAGACCAAATATGGCTCTTGTGACTGGAGTGTTGAAATGGAAGGATAGAGGCTCTTCAGGAAGGACAGGCAGGGAAGACAATGACCAGCTGGAGTGTATGGAGCTTTGCCTGGGGATGTATGAGAAGCTGACTAAGAGTTTATGGGTCAGCATTAAAGGGAGGTCAGGAACAGGAGACATTACAGTGGTGATCTGTTATAGGCCATCCAATCAGGAAGATCGAGTGATTGAGGCCCTCTATAGCCAGGTAGGAGCAGCTTTGTGTTCACAAGCTCTGGTCCTCATGGGGGAATTCAACCACCTCAATATCTACTGGAGTGACAACACAGCAGGGCACAAACAATCCAGAAGGTTCCTGGAATGTGTTGACGATAACTTCCTTCTCCAAGTGATAGAGGAGCCAATGAGGAGAGGTGCCATGCTGGCATCATTCTCATCAATGATGAGGGGCTCAACGGCATCCTTGGCTGCAGGGACCATTAAATGGTGGAGTTCAAGATCCTTAGGACGGCAAGGAGGGCATGCAGTAAGCTTGCCCCCCTGGACTTCAGGAGAGCAGACTTTGGCCTCTTCAGGGATCTGCTTGCTAGAGTAACATGGAATAAAGCCCTGGAGGGAAGGGGGGCCCAAGAAAGCTGGTGAATATTCAAGGATCACCTCCTCCAAGCTCAGGAGCAATGCATTCGAACAAAGAGGAGATTGGTGAAGAATGTCAGGAGGCCTGCATGGATGAACAAGAGCCTCCTGGACAGTATCAAAGAGAAAAAGGAAGCCTGCAGAAAGAATGGGTAGCCTAGGAGGAATATGGAGAAATTGTCCAAGCAGCTGGGGATCAGGTTAGAAAAGCTGAAGCCCAAATAGTGTTAAATCTGTCCAGGGACGTCAGGGGCAACAAGAAAAGCTTCTATAGGTATGACAGTGACAAAAGGAAGACTTCCCACTGAGGAAGGAAATAGGAGATATGGTAACCTGGGACATGGAGGAGGCTCAGGTACTTGAATTTTTTGCCTCGGTCTTCACCTGCAAGTGCTCTGGCCACACTGCCCAAGTCACAGAAGACAAAGGAAGGGACTGGAACAATGCAGAATTGCCCACTATAGGAGAACATCAGGTTCAGGCCACCTGCAAAACCTGAAGGTGAACAAGTCCATGGGAACTGAGGGAACTGGCAGATGAAGTTGCCAAGCCACTATCCATCATATTTGAAAAGTCATGGCAGTCTGGTGAAGTTCTTGCTGACTGGAAAAGGGGAAACATAACGTTTAAAAAGGGAAAAAAAGAAGACCTCGGGTAGTACAGGCTGGTCAGTCTTACCTCTGTGCCCAGCAAGATCATGGAGCAGGTCCTCCTCGAAACTCTGCTACAGCACATGGAAAATAAGGAGGTGATTTGTGACAGCCAACAGGGCTTCACAAAGGGTAAATCATGTCTGACAAATTTGGTGGCCTTCTCCAACAGCTTTACAGCACTGGTGGATAAGTGAAGAGCAACTGACATAATCTACCTGGACTTGGGAAAAACACTTGTTGTGTTCCACACAACATCCTTGACTCTAAATTGGAGAGTCATGGATTTGAGAGATGGACTATGCGGTGGATCAGTAACTATCTAGATGGCTGCACTCAAAGAGTTGCAGTCAACAGCTCGATGTCCAAGTGGAGACCAGTGGCATTCCTCAGTAGTCAATACTGGGAATGGTACTATTTAACGTCTTTGTTGGTTACATGGATGTTGGGAATGAGTGCATCCTTAGCAAATTTACTGACAATGCCAAGCTCTGTGGTGCCGTTGACACGCTGGAAGAAAGTAATGCCATCCAGAGGGACCCTGACACACTTGAGAGGTGGGCCCATGCCAACCTCTTGAAGTTCAACAAGGCCAAGTTTCATGGTCCTGCAAATGGGACAGAATAATCTCAAGCACAAATACAGGTTGAATGGAGAATGGATTGAGAGCAGCCCTAAGGAAAAGAACTTGTGGGTGTTGGTTGATGAAAAGCTCAGGATGACCTGGCAATGGACTGGACTGGAGCACCTATCCTGTAAAGTCAAGCTGAGAGAGCTGGGATTGTTTAGCCTGTAGAAGAGGCAGCTATGGGTGACCTTATAGCAGCCTTCCAATATCTGAGGGGAGTTTACAAGAAAGCTGGAGAAGGACTTTTTACAAGGGCATGTAATGACAGGATGAGGGGTAGTAGCTTCAAACTGGAAGAAGGTAGATTTATATTAGGTATCAGGAAGAAATATTTCACTATGAGGCTGGTGAGATCCTAGAAGTTGGTTCAAGACCAAGCTGAATGAGGCTTTGAGCAACCTGGTCTAGTGGGGCGTGTCCTTGCCCATGTCAGGGGGAGTGGAATAAGAGGATCTCTAACCATTCTGTGATTCTATGAAGTTGTTTGAGCACCTGCTCTAAATATCTCTTAGGCTGCAAGTACACAGTCCAGTGCCATACACTGTTTTGAGACTCAGCATGTTGAGTGCAAGAAGAGGTAGGAGCTAAATATCCTGCACCTCATAGGCAGTAAGCGCTACAGGAGTGCCATGACTGAGGTGACTGCATAGGGGTTAGTGTCCCCAGTCCCTTACAGATGACCTGATGGACTTTCTGTCTGTCCTTCTTGCTTCCATGGTGAACAGTGGTCCTAAATTCATTCCCACAGTAGCCAGGAGAGAAAAGTTCCATTCTGCTGTCTTGTCAGTCCTAAATTTATTTAAACAGAATGTGTACTATCATTAAGATAAATATGTTGACGAATATGAAAACATTGTAGAGATATAAATGTTATGTACATAATATATACTACAAAAGATGAAATTTATCTAAAATAATTATAAGTACATTTAGGCAAAGTTCTGAAAGAGCTTTCAGTAAGTAGGAAGCAAAGCTGTTTAAAAATTATGGCAGTTTTTGTGAGAAATAGCAAATTTTCATCACAAGTTGTTTGCTTTCTTGTTGCATTTAAAATACGTAATTTATAGTCATTCTTTGGCTTGCTTTGCATTGTTTTATATAAGTAGTTTGTTGATATTCTTTTTTGTATATAAATGTTTGAGAACTACACAGAATTTGAATCATGTAATGGCAGTCACTGTAGTGACTAGTCATTTGTGTACATGTACATTCTGGTGTCCTGCATAAAGAAATCAGAAACAACTATTTGACAAATACTCTATACAAGCTAGTATCTTGCTAATTCCTGGTTTTCCTGACAAATTTAAAGAAGTTTTATGGCCAGGAATAAGTACCTGAAACTGAATTTAAAATAATTCTTCACTTGTTCAACCTGAAAATAGAAAAAGGACAATTCTGTTGTCTTGTTACTTGAAAAAGATTTCCCTTTCTTCATACATGCAAGAAAGCAAACATTTTCCACAGTGCTTTAAAATAATGCTACAAAAATATGCTCTACCACTGATCTGCATTTCACTGCTGGTGTATCAGTTGATTGTAACTAGTGTCATTTGAGCTATTTTCAACTGATTTACACTGACAGAAGAACAGAACCTGGTCTCTACAGCAATGTAGATACACCCAAAACCTATGAGAAAGGATACTGCTCTGCTCTATCTAATAAACTGATACACTTAGATTTCAAAATTACAGTTCTGTTCCTGCAAGCTCTTCTCTTTCCCATCTCTCATCTCCTCAGTCCATGCATCAGCTCTACAGAAGAAGACTGAGACCTAAGTGTCCATGTGTCTTCCTGACATGTCCAACACAGCTACTGCTTTCAAGGGTAGGTCAATGCCTTGTTAGATTTTTTTCCTAGGGACAGAGTGCCCTAGGGATGCAACTTTTTATTAGCTACAGGCAGTTTTCTTAAGCACCTTGATTAAAATATGACTAAAGAAGTATTCTGGCAATTTTGCTTTTGTTTCTATTTAACCAGGAAAAAAAAAAGCAAAGGAAAAAAATGTTTTGCTGAATTGCATGACCTCATGGACCATATTTCATGTTCCTCATTGAAATGTGGTTAAAATAATCTTGTATTTAACTAGTTTCAAACCTTCAAACAGCAACATGTTTGGTTGGTTTCTTTTTTAAATGTCAACTTAAAAGGCAGTATTTTTTTTTTCCTTTGGCTGTATTTATCAAATACTTACATATACAAAGCATTCACAATTAATATAAGCACTGTAATTCATATAAAACAATTACAGCATTTAGAGTGTTTAGAAGAGCTACTATTGCTGCCTTAGCCCTTTTAAAAAATATACTCCCCAAAGGAAAAATTGTGATCTATTAATATGTATATATTACTACTTTTTTGTAACTCTAAGACTGCTGATGCCTGTGAATATGGAAGCACTTATAGGTTATAGACGGTCTGCTAGTTGACTTGCAGTTCTAAGTGCAGTATTTTCTAAAACCTAAAAAGCAATATTAATTACCCTCTGTCTATAGTAGAGAGTACAATATATTTTCTTCTGGAGATTTCACATTTCCTGTGATCCTGCAATAGCAACACTTGGACTTGTTAGGCTATTTAGAATAATTGGCAACACAGGGATAAAAATTTCTGGTTGACTGCTAATTGCACAAATTAATAAAAAATATTTCATCTTACATCACTCGAACCTTTAAGCAGCTTTCTTTTTAGACTCCAGCAGTTAATACATTCCCAGCAGATGGAGTTTACCCTCTTGTTGCGTTGCAATTGAGGGGTAGAACCTTTATGCGCAAAGGATTATAAAAGGAAAAATTGAACTAATTCAATAATGTATACATTCCTCCCAAGCTAAAAGGAGCTATTTTTAATTTATTTTTTATTCTATACTTTATTCAGTCTTATTCAAAAGTATCTTGTGTCCTAGCAGTTTAATGGGGCTGATATAAAAAGGTTTGTTACACAGGTCTGGAACTGCAGGGAAATGATTGGCTCCTTTTAAATGTATTAAGTGTAGTCAGTTTGCTTTTTATAAATGAAATAAAAGAACTACTTAAAAAATTTTCAGTTCTTCTCCATGATCAGTCTATTGTCACATGCATTTGGCATTCATTATATGTTAGCCCCAGGCGCCTCCAGTCTTGTACTCAGGCCAGCAGTAATTTGGTTTATAGAGATCATATGGCAGGGAAACAGACCTTGAAAGACAGAACTCTAAGAAGCATATTTGATGAATTTCCTATGATTTGAGTCTGGGTTTATTCTTTCCTGTTGTGGAGCAGACACCCTACAGCACACGCACTGAGGCCCGATGCGCCTGAGCAAGGGGCCAATTAAATGACAATATGCACACTGTTTTTTCGCACATCTCGGGTTGCATTTCCTATCAGAGAAAGGGAAGGGATGATGGGAGGGGGAGGAGAAAAAGAAAAAGGGGGGCCTTGTAAAGGATCCAAATACGGGCAGGAAACCACACAGAGTGAAGGTTGCCTTTGTCATTAACAATTAATGTAACCATGAACACTGGAAAAAAATATGCTGCGGCTGCTAGTGGCAGTGGTGTAGCCAGCACAGCGTGTCTCCTGTCTGCCCTTCTTCCCAGCAAGGCTGGCATCTTGGTGCAGCCAGCATCAAGGCCTCTGCCGTTCTAGCAGATGAATCAGAAACTGTTTAACCCTTATACCCAGATGGCTCCCGATCCTTATTTGCGTACGCCAAATAGGTTGTAGATGGGGCAGAAATGCATCTCAGAAATTTTTACAGCCAAATGTTTTTTTGCCATTAGCTCTTACACTCTTGATCTGCATATTAGAGTCCCTTGTGATTTTAGTCTTTAGTGTCATCTAACGGATGTCTCTTGGATGACATGGGAGATGTTTTCATATATATCATTGAGTGGCAAATTAGGCCTGAGCTGAGTAGACTAAATACTGAGGCTGGATTTTTATACCCTTCAATGGGATGCCTGAAGTAGGAAGCTACTAACTGCTATGAGTGAACAGACACAAATGTAGTCCTAAGTAGACAGTTGCACTTCCTTCTCGCGGTCCCTGGGTGCTGTCTTTACACCCAAGCAACAGCACAGACACATGTACACATCTAGGGAAAATCTCACTCTGCGTTTTATTTCATTTTATTGTACTAATTTCTTTGATGATGTCCAGAGACTGTCCACGTCACTTTGGGTATGTTTGGTTTGGTTTTTTTTTTGATTGATTTTAATTCCTTTTCCCCTCTTCACTTCTCTTTTCCTGACTTTCCCTTCTCTTCCTCCAGCCCCCACCATTTTGTAGTAGTTTATAAACGCCACTTTTCATTAATGTGACCAAAATGTCATCAAGTAGTTTAATGCTCTTTAATGTCCTTGTATCGTTTACGTTTTTTGAACAGTGTGGAAATGAATCCCATCTGTGGGTTTGCTAACATCAAAAAAGCTTGACAGGCTATTTAGACGTGCTACTTCACATTGCATTAGCTTGTACAATGTCAGAGAGGCAGGAGCCAGAGTGAGGCCATACTGCGCCACCTCACTCCTGACCCCTCCTGTAACTGCTCTGAAAGTGACAGATCACTTACCTCAGAAAATCAAAGTCAATTCTGAAGTATCTTGGCCTGGACAGAAGCCCAGAGGCCACAGGAAAAGTGTGAAGCCTAAATAAAAAAGGGCAAAATCATTCTGTAAAAAAAAGAAAACCAAATCAAACCCACCCTCTCTTCCTTGCTAGTGCCAAGAGATCCTTACAATACCAGTTGGGCAAGTGGATACGCTCTGATGTTGTATGGTGGTTCATTTTTATTTGTAATGGGATTTATTGGGTTTTCTTATGGATAGTTAAAACCTTACAAAGTCATCTGATTACGTTTTTCAGGTGGTTTGATTTTTTTTTCTTTTAATTTGTTTATTCTTGCATATTGGCTAATTGAAAAATGCTGCTTCTGAAATAGGTGATACTGTGCCATCTTATTAAGGCCCGTCCCTGCCCTTGGAAAAGCTTATCGTGCTCTTTTTTCAACATTCAACATTTCAACATTCAGATATTTAAAGCTTGCATGTACCTCCTCTGCAACTCCTTATGCAAGTTAATACATATAAGGAAAGTATAATATTTTATATTTTTTCAAGCTGTATGTGTATTAATGTCTCATAAATAAGGCTCATGGATTTACTTGCTCTTTAGTATGTGATGGGTGTATTTTAAATTTCTCTGGCTTTGCGCCATGAGAGTGATGGCATTTACTGTGCCTTAAAAGAGATGCAGCTTTTTATTTCAGGAAAACAAAAGCTTCTGTTCTTCCCGAGACACAGGGAACAGCAGAGAGTGCATTTTAACTGTTAATCATCATGGATAAATGGATAGTAATTTCCACCTCTGAGTGCACTAGGATTTACTTGCCAGTTTTTTAAACCCTCCCCAATACTGCATTTGCATACGCAAATATAATTTAATTTTAAGTAGGAATGTAAATAAATAACCTTGTATAGTGACATCAAGTTTTCAAAGCCAAGGTAATCTTTTATAAGCATGAAATAAAAATGCCTTTAAGGCAATTACTATAAGTGCACAAATCCTTTAGTCTTTAAGAATTAAGTTTGTGTGAGGTAACATAAAATTCTGTTGATAGTTGCATTGGACTGAATGAGTAAAACACAAAGTATGGAAACAGTAAATAATGCACCTTATTTTACCCTGAAATTGGTAGGATAATGATAATTTCACTAAAGGCAGGATGAAATTGGCAATATTTCATGCCCAGATCTAAGCACTGTTCACACAGAGCTAGAATTCAAACATAAAGAAAGAGACAATCCAGGTTACATTCAAATTTACTTAGATGTATTTGAGATGCAATTCTAATTGTTTGATCTTGTGGTTTTTATGCTAAATGTGGATAAGCTGGATGGACTCTCTTACATTTTTCAAATTAATTTCAGGCAAAAGAAGCACATAGATTTTCCTTAAATGTTTCATAGGAAATGAGGAAAGAAACCCCAAAGTTTATTTGTAATTTGCAGTTTGTAAGAAGCAAAATCCAGTCTTTTCACTCATGATAGCTTGCATTCTCTTGCTGTTTTGAAATCTGAAACGTACCTTCAAGTCTGTTCAATTCAGGAAGAACCATGCAGTCACAAAGCTGCACTTCTAGAACAAAGCTGTGAGGCTTCACTGAAAAAGTATAATTATAGAATGGTTTGGGTTGGAAGAGACTTTAAAGTTTATCAAGTTCCAACTGCCCTACCATGAGCCGGGACACCTCCCAGTAGAGCAGGTTGCTCAAAGCCCCATCCAGCCTGGTCTTGAGCACCCCCAGGGATGGTGCATCGGCAGCCTCTCTGCGCAACCTTTTGTAAAGATGATTTGTATTCTGTCAGACCCATATGGCTGCGCAGTAAGCATTTAACCCAAAAGAGTTACACACAGCATTAACTTTGCACTCCTTGCACGGTCACAAAAATGTTTCTTAGTGCTTTAACAAATATTTGACACTTACAGAAAATGATCAAAAGATTTTTTTTATACATGTATGTATGTGCATGAGATATCTCTGAATATCTCTGGTGTATGCATTCTTTACAATCGTAGAAGGTCTCTTAGGCAAAGTTCCATAATGTCCATAGAAAGAACCTGGTACTAAAAGAGAAGCAGAGAAGTGTAACATTTCAGCTGTATTTGTTGTATATAAAGGTCTAACAACACAAAGTTATCAAAACTCTGTAGATTCTTAGAAGATCCTGAACACTCTAGTATCAAGTCTTATAACAATCCCAAATGGACAAAAAGCTGTTGAAACTCAGCACGTATTGCTGGAATAATTATTGAAGAAGAAACTTTTAGCCCAGCTGGCAAAAGACCTAATTCTAATGAAAATATATATGTCCATGATATTTTAGCAAGATGTATTACTATTTAGGAAGTTCAAGAGTATCTTAAAGGGAACTAGATTCATATTGAAAGGTACCCTTGAAGTCTTAAAATGCATCGGTTCTTATTTTGAGTTACACACTCTAATAAAGCTGTCAGCATTTTGGCTTCCCTTTTTAGCAAAACTTTAAGAATCCCTGTGAACTGGTTTGAATTCATTTTGAATTGGAGATTCTCTCAATCCCAGCAGGAGTAGGAGGCTATGATTCATAACATACGCCTTAGTTGGAGTCTCCTATTAATATTTGTACTTGTCAATTTACCTGAATAGTTTTCTTTCTTGTAAAATGCCATTAAAAGTCTCTTGATTTATTGAATTCCTGACAGGATTCTATGGTTAGTATTAGATTTCCTCTCTAAAACACAAGCGTAGTTGTAAAATTGGCTATAGAAGAATTCGTTTATTGTGAACAGGAATGAAGAGAGCATCAGAAAACGCACCCCTGAAGCTCACAGCATTTGATCTGAACTATACTTTGGGTAAGAGGTCGTATCCCTTTTCCCTCATCTTCTTTGCATGGGACCCACTGGCTATTCATCTTGAAATCAGTGCCAAAAATCCCTATAACTTCAAGAAAAACTAGGCTGGCCTATATTTTAAAAAAGAAGTTAACACGCATAGCAGAAACTTGGCTAAATTCTCTATGCTTTACTAAGGTACAAATTCCACTAATGAGATGAGATCCTTCTTCCTGAAAGCTGATAAATTCAAACAACATTGCAAATCTCTGCACTTTGTAGGTCTGAAGTGTTTTTTTGTCTTCCCGTTCACTTATGGCTATTTCCAATGGATAAGACTGTCTCTGGAACTCAGTGGTTTGTTTCATTTTAGACCACAGCATTTCTCTTTCCTTTAGGCCTGTGACTATACAACATGAAAGCATTTCAATAGCCTTTCCTTTTCCCATGGTTTCTTTTTTTAAGAAGAAAAAAAATGCATCCTTGTATTATAGAAATAATTACAGCTGCATTATTGATACTTTGATTGCACAAGGCTAGTAAAATTAGAAAGTTGACACTGCTCTAAAAATGTGCAGAGATATAGATCTGCGTTTGAGTTTAACTGCTTGGAAAACTTTGGAATAAATACGAGGGCTTTCTCCCCCTTCAGGAGCATGATGTGAATGCTGTTACAGTACTAGTTTTGTTTCCATACAAGACCTGTACTGTAAGTCTTTGGTGGCTGAAAGGTAAATTACATTCATGCAAAACAAAACTGATGAACTACTGAAAGCTGTAGCTGCTGAAATAAATTCCTGTGTGCTAAATTTATGGGAACTATGCACTGTGTACACCGCAGTACATTCACTTCTAGATTCAACTTTCAAACGACTTTCATTACCAAAATAAGTAGCAGTATTGTGAGAACAAGGTCCACCAGTGATGAGTGGAAAGGCATAATTTTGTTGTTGGAAATACTGATGTTCATCAGCATATATTAAAGCTTGCAGGGATCAAGGAACATTGCTTGTGTGTTTATTTTCATTTACATTTCGTTACTGACATAGAGTTAGTAACAAGGCCTAAAGGCTCAGTTTAAGAGGTACCCTACTGTATTAACAGTCTTGATGTGGAATTTTAGGGCCTCCAAGCACCAAGGCTGGCTTTGCTTTGTCCTTTATGAATGTACCTGTTTCCTCAACTGCACAGTCTCCTGTTTATATTTTGTATATTTCTGCTTATTACAACAACCAGCTTACTGAGGGAGACTGAAAAGAGGGAAGCTAAAGAATGGGTGATGTGTTCCTTTCTTTGCACGACCTTCTGCAGAGTAGAAAATTTTGATGTTTGAATAGCAGAACAGGAGGACGGTATTTTTTTCTCAAGTTTTGTGATGAATTGGGTAACTGTCTAGCATAAAATCATTCAGTATGATGCTAAAACGTGTTTGTTGTACTTCTCACAGCAAATAATAGAAAAGACAGCAAGTGTTTGTCTTCCAGATCATTTTAATACAGTTGCCTCACGTGCCACATCTTATTTAATGTTCCAAATCCTTAAGAATTTACACATGTACTAATGGTTGAGATGCAATTGTTAAAGAGCAGATACTTCTGATATGACAATCTGCGTAATTGATTGAAAAAAAATATAGACTCCAGGACAGCCAAGACAAGCTTAAATTTTAATCCAACCCATGTTACACAGAAGAAAGTTCTCCTTACTGGTGGACACCCATTAAGTAAACACAATCATTCACTTGTAACAAAAAGTAAAAGAGTAACACTGTCAGCACACAAAAACAAAAGGGATTTTTATTTTGATTATTTTTAAAGTTTAATGAAAATCCTTTCCTGTCTTCGCATTAAAAAATAAAAGCTGTGCTGGATTCCCACTAAGGGACTGCTTTAGAGCTTGGTTCTCGGAGGCACTTACATTGTTTAAATTTTAATTTCTAGTCTGAAATTTTTATTTAAAACAGTACTTATAAACAAAAAAAGGTTTCTCATAGTCTTTGGATTCCACTCTTGCAAAATCTTCTAAGCTTTTACCTGTCCCAGTGAATTCTCTGCCAAGTCCCAAAGGCATGTTTTCCCTTCTTTTGGCCTCCCCTCCTCAGTGCTACAGTACTGTGGGAAAGCACTCTACTTAATGCCTTCCCATGATATTTTGACTAGGAATAGAATACATGAGAAGACATAAGACTAAATTCACCTTTTGTATTCTGCCATAGAAGAATATTCAAATGGCAGACAATGAGGTAATATCACAGATAAATTCATTTCATGCAACACGCTTTTTTGAGAAATTTCTGACTTGGATACAAAGTTGGGAGAAGGGACTATGACAGAGTCTCCACCTCTCTTCTTGCAGCAAAGTATGATTTTCTTCATAATTAGAACTTATTTGAAAGGAAATTTTTGGTCTGTGGTTTATTCATTGCAAATATCTAGCTGGTATAAAGCGATGTTTAAGCTGTTTTGACTGAAGGAATGGTCAGACATTACAATTATGTTTCCTAACTGGATTTAAAAAATCTCAAAATTAAGTTTTAAATGTGAATAAGATGCTGCTAAATTTCAAGTTCTGTGAATGCAGTATTGGATATAAGCGTAATGGTTCCATGAGTGCTTTTGTTGCTTCTAGTGTTACTTGGATCAATCTCCAAATTCAATGAATAGGTGAACATTCCTGTTCCTTGACTAACGTGCTAGAATATTCATGAAAATCCCACCAAGTGAACATGAACAAAGCCAAAATAAAATTAGACATGGTGTGTGCAGTGGTAAGAAAAAAATAAGTCTTTGTAGAATTTACATCCTGAATAGCTAGGGAAGCAAAAATATGTTTATTATCTTCATTGTGCAAAGTTCCCTGAGATCGAAGTTAGATTTACACTGTGCAAATCAACATTTAAACACAAATTTAATTGTACTTACTGTTCAAGATGAGTTTAGCTGAAAGAGATGACAGTCCATATGACTTACCAAAGAACTACATGCATCTCTCCTGGTTCCCATTCAGGTTCCTTAATGAAATCTAGTTCAGATTATAACACTCTTCTTCTACAGGTCTCAAGCTGCTAAGGCAGCTGTGGCTAATTCCTCTAGTTGGATATAGAGCAGTATTATATACGCACCATTGTCCAGATAATTCTGTGCTAGTTTTCAGCCTCTCCTGATCACTACTCTGCCTGTCATTTTGCAATAGAAACAGTATCAGCAGATGGACCACAGACATTTTCATTGCTCTCTGCTTAAGCACCTCTTACTTATTCCTAGTGCCCAGTTGGGTGCTGTGACTGAGAAAAATGTCAAATTATTTACTATATTTCAGATGAAACATGAGCCTGCATTATTTCCTCTGTTCTCACACTCTCTTCTTCTTTAGGTTCAGGGCTTTTAAAACTACTTTATTTAAGAAACAAATGCTGTAACTTCTTTGCAAGGTCTTGCTCATTCCTTTTGTTGGTTCAACGTCCTCCAGAGTTTTGGTATATGTATATGATTTTCTCTTTGTGCAGTGAGTCTTTAGAGACCCTGCAGTAAATAGGTAGGTTCTTGTCCAACAGATACCTTTCTGGATGACTAACAATTTTACAAAACAAAATAAAATTTTTAAAAGGTGCCTGGATTAGAGAGACCAAGTTTGAACTCTGTAGATGGCTTTCCTGCATATCTGTTATTCTATTATGTGACATTGTTGAATACAGATAGGATAAGAATTCTTAGTCCATTGGTATTCCTCTTCAACTTGAGTGGAGTCTGTGGAATATTTTTTTGTTGTTGTTCTCATCAGAAACACTTTATGTATAATGCTTAGAAACTAGATTATTTTTCAAAGGCTCTATGCTATTCAGAAACAGGGCTGTAAGGAATGCTGTGGTCATACAGTCATATTAATTTCAACAAGAGTGAAAATTACCAAATTAATACAGACGTTCTCAGAGAAATCTCTTTGTTATTTCTCTTCTGTTTTCAGGACTAACTGTTGGATGGCTCAGCACAAACATGCAGCAGTCAATGAATACTTAGCTCTTGTAACTGCAGGGAAATAACTCCTTGTATTTGTTTAAGGATCCCTGAGTGACCCAACCACAGGTATGCCCTGAGTTTTTCACATGGAAGGTGAGTTGGATCAGTGAAAGACTAAGCTGGAATTGGCTGGGAATGGGATGAGCATATGGGAAATGTATTGCTTCCGTTCTATGCATTACCACATTATGACATCAAGTCTCTATCACTTTGTAATATTTCATCATTTCCTATCTAGAATGGAATACTTCCAAATTATTGAAATTATGTTGAAACTAGCCATGTATTCTTTCTGCTTCAAATCAAAATATGCCTAAACCACAAAAGCTGGGGGAAAATCTGAAGATGGTCTTTAAAAAGGGTTGACATAAAACTTCATTTAAAACAGAAGTTTGAAAGTAAATGCATGTCTTTCTAGGACTCTTCTCCTGTCCTGATATAAATGACGGCATTATCTGTAAATCAGTAATGACCTCAGTAGTCAGAATCTCTCATCTGCCTCCTTCTGAAACACATGTGGGACTTGGAGATAGAAGAGAATTCAGAAATTTTCTTCCCATCTTCTCTTTTCTTAAAAGAACTTTCTAGAAGAAAGGGCCAGTAGAGGAAGCTGTTGAGAGTTCAGGGCCTCGTGCTCTTCTGAACAATTTGAGCAACCTAGATTTCCTTAATGCCTTTCCCATATATGATAATATTTGCTGTTTGTCCAGTATTTGTTCTCTCAAGGATGGATATATCATGAAAACTCTGTAGATTTTACTCTAAGGCTTAAAAATAATCATGATAGATTTAGCTGTCTTTAAATACCAGTATGTTTATCTGATGAGGTATAGTTGAAGTATTCTTTGACTTCTGACAAGCTATAGCATAAGCCTATATGCCATCCATACAGAGGTGAAAGACATTGATAACTAAAGAACTGTGCTAATGCACACCTACCAATACAGAAGGTCAATTGGAAATGAAAAGAAATGCAAACAGAGATATTTTATAATGTTATTGTTGTTGTTGCCATGTTAAGACTCTACTATTTATTTTCAGCACAAAAATTTTCTGAAAAAATAATTTGCAGTGTTCTACTCTCCACTGACTTATATTCTCTGCTTCTATTCACTCTAATTGGCACTTATAGGTTTGGGCCCTTAAAACTGGCACAAAAATGAATTAATGTGGTATGTTTTAAGCTTCTGGTCTTATCGCAGTTTAATTACAAGAATAAATTAATTTTGAATATTTTTCTATTCTTAAAAAACCCCTTACTTTAAGAACCAAAAGGGGGTGATCATTTCATTCTCATTATATCCCCAAGATTGCCATGAGAAAGAAAATAATTAATATCTGAGCTTATTTTTTATCAGTAGTCTTTATCTTAAGAATGGATTAATGAGAATATTCAATGAGAATCAGAACATCCTGGCATTCACTTCTGTGAAAACGCATTCTTGTGTCGAAGACTGTAATGAGGACTGAAAGAAGCATGCCATTAATTCACAACAACCTTAAGGTTGTAGGGAGAAAGTAGTACATCATTCCAGACTGATGACCAAGATCAGAATAAAAGATTATAAATAATGGATATGAGACTATTGAAGAGCATTTTAAGTCTGCATTATAGAGCCTTTGTTTGACAGTGTATAATTTTAAAATCCATGTTAGTTTTTATTGACTAATTTTCATTCCATTAGTAGGCATTTTTCACCTCTCCTTTCCAGATGTTTCTTCAGAACCAAGCAATTTCCTCTCAAACTGATTTTCTCCACCTCTCACAGGTAAAAATTTCACAAGAAACAAAAGATGAAACTACTTTTTGTGTTTCACAAGGATAAGAAATAAGAACACTATGGAACAAAATGACCTTAGAAATTTTGTTGGTATCTATGGGTTTGAAACAAACATAATCTGGGTTTGCCCCAGTATATATTTCTTAGATATTCTTTGCTGCAGTAATTAAACCTTATAGTAGTGACAGGGGTGCTCATTTTCTGAACTATTCACAGTACAAAATAAAAGACAGCAGCTCATGGAGTGCTTGCGTGGCAAAACCATGAGGAGGAAGAGACACTAACAGAGGAAGACAAGAAGATTGCACAGCTGATTAGTTCAATGTTTGTGTTAGGCCTTATGTCATTTGTGTTGTGGGTATTACTTCTGATCAGTGTCTTTGCAGCTGTTTTAGTGTTGCTGGCTTTGAATGACAGTTATTGATATAAAATAATATATAGTAGCAAGAAATTAAATGAGGACATCTCCTTGAAAAATGTTTAAAATGGGTGCTTTGCTTTTGATTAATAATTAACGTTGCTTAGTTTCTGTAGGCTTAAAGAATTATTACAACAGCACGGCTGCTCCATTATACTTTAGGTGGTGTCAGGTTTTCCATTATTAAGCCCTGTATTTTTAGTTTGTTTGGTAATGTGGCTATAAAAATTGATTCCAGCTATGAACTTGCCAGGAAAAGATCTCAGCTAAGCAGAGACTTAAAAAAATTATTTTAATTTTTAAATAGCTCAGCTATTTGATGGTTAGCAAGGGGAGTGGAAGCCTGGGATAACTGTTCACAGAGAGAGCACCAGTGATCAGAGCATGGCCTTCTCACAGAATGCTGTGCTTTATGCTTTATTTCCTGTCGCAGAAATACTGCTAGGAGATAAGCAGAGAAAGCTGTAGTGAGAAGCCTGGCAAAGAAGGATAGACTTCATACACTTAAGGAATACCTAGTTCAGCATTAGAATAAAGCAATCCTTACTGTACTTCTTTATGGCTTCTGATTTGGGGGTCAGAGCTGAACTTAAATTGAGGTAGAAGGTAGAGAGAGAAAAAAAAAAAGTACTGGGGGAAAAAAAGCATGGTAAAATATGGACCATCACTGAAATACAAGAAATTCTAATTAAATATAAAAAAAAGTGTTATGACTTTGAGGGTGGTAAGACACTGGCACAGGTTGCCTGGGGAGGTTATGGCGAAATTCAAAGCCCAACTGGATATGGTCCTGAGCAGCCTGTAGCTGATCCTGTAAATGTATATAGAATAAGATTAAGAACTTTGGTGTTTTTTCAACTTTACATTGCTTTCTGCCTGGTGGAACAGCCTCAGTGAGAGTAAAAGTGTATCTGTCTCAGTGGATGGTTATGCCCATAAATCTGGTTGTGAAGATGACCTTCTTGTTAACTGCTGTTAACTATGCAAGTAAGATAGAGTGACTTTCCAGTTTTGTATGTCAGGCCATCTTTGAAAAGCTGGAGAAGAGTGAGGCTTTTTTGTAAATTGGCCTTAGCCATGCTGCTTTTTTGGTTTTGTTCTTTTTTTCACAGCAATTCCTAGTGGGATCTGCCCTTGAAGCGAAGAGGAGGGAGGAAGAGGAAGCATGCATTTCACAAAGGGATTGGCAAGGTGGTTTGGAGATTTTCTGCACTTTTCTTCTGTAACAAACACCAAAGGGATGCGGAGTATCAGAGGTGTAGCAAGCAAGCGAGAGACAGTTGAGTTCAGTTTTGAATCCTACTGCAAGAATTGTTCATGTGTTGAACACTGCCCTGTCAGCGGCTAAAATGAAGAAATAACCCTAAGAACAAAGACTAACTATGAGCCGAGTAAGATTTCAGAGGTTTGTGGTTTAATTCAGTCTTTACTGAAGTATTGCTCTTCATACAATTAACTGCAGTTCTTTCATATCATTCCAGGTACCAAGGATGTGACATCACATACTGCCATCACTCAACATGAGAGCAGCTTGCTGAAGAGGATTTTCTTTTCCTAACGTTAGACAGCTCAATAAGGCCTACTCAGCTGGTGATTTTAGAGAGGCTTGTGTTTTCACATTTGACCAGCAGCTTGATATTCTGAACCAGTAACTTTACAAATATCTCTGCCTTGACGAAGCTTAGCATGGAAACCTTATGAAGAACTCAACCTGACATAAGACCTGCAAGAAATACTATGCTAGAGAAATGTAAGAAACTGAAATTTTTACTTAGGACATCAGCAAAGAAAATGTGTAATGATGAATTAGTCACCATGTATTGGTTTATTCTTTGACAGCAGATCCCTTGGGGGTGAGGTGGGAAACGGAGGGATCATGTGAGGGAGACCAGCCTGCATTCAAAGGTTTGAGATTTTTTTTTACTACATTGGCAAATTAAGAGAAGGGCGGAAACCATGGTGTCCCTGGAATAAGTGAAGGCAATAGCTCAGGCTATCAAATATCCCACCTCTGTAACAGTATCCACAGCCAGAGAAGACTGGATGGAAACAGTCCCTGAGCAATCCTTTGTCCCAGGGCCTCCCTTGCTTACCCAGCTGCAAGTATTCAGGATCCCCATCAGCCAGCTAGCAGGTCTCAACCATTATTCCGCTATTTTATACAGCAGGAGCTCATAAAGGCTCCTGAGAGGTAAGGCTCATGTCAGAACATCCTTGGTGCACTGAGTGTTGGTAAGGTCTCCAAATGATCCCTGAAGATACATAACATTATGGCGTCTAAACCCTTCTTTTGCTTACCCTCTGTGCCTGTCTCTAGTGAGTACAATTTGACACAACCTTCTTTTGATTTCTTCGCTTAAATTTTAAAAATAAATCTACTGATAAAACCTAACTCTCCTTTTACCCTGCCCGCCCCTGCCCCCCTTCCCCCTTTTAAATTCTGGAGTAACACACACACAGATAGTGTTGCAAGTAAGGGGAGGGGTGTGTGTGTGTGTGTGTGTATGCATTAAACTGATACATTTAATTAATGAAGACACCTTGGGGCTTGAGCCTCGACTTGAAATCACAGCATAAAAAATTAAATACATGTATAATAAGTGTGAATAGTTGCCACTGAAATCTGTAAAGGGAGCCATAAAATATCAGCTGCACTCTTACTTAAGAAGTAATTTTTAAATTTTAACCATGAAGTGTGCAGTAGAATCTTCTTTTCATTGTTTTCCTTGCATGCACATATGATTTGTTGAAGTGAGAAATGTTTCATTGTATGCTTATGTAGAGTTTAGCACTAAGAACACAAAAAAGTATTTGGGGCATCTGTGCTCTACTTTAAGACATGTAAAATTGTAAACACTAATTGACACATCTAAAACATGTTATGTTTAATAGGTTCATCACAGAGACAATCACAAATTTAACTTGGGATTGTAACTTTGGTTTCTATTGTAACACAGTTCTTGCAGATACTTTGCCACCTTGGAGAATTCGTATCACATTTAGGATCCAAGCTCTCTATGCAATGCAGGGACTGCTCAGTTAAGTACCAAAGAGTAAAATTCATAAAAAGTGACACACTCATGTGGGAATCTGGAGAGGAAGGTGGACAAGCTTGGCCAGACCAGTTAATGTAAAATATCAAGGAAGGATCATGTCTTTAGTCCTGCCCCTTGAACAGAAGTTCCTAACTACTGCATTTCAGCTGCGGTTAGGTACTTCAGCTGGAATATCATTTTCTCAGAAAGGCAATGAGAGAAGCCTGTTTACTCACCTGACAAGACAAGGCCTATTCAATATTGCGGAAGTAATTATTTATCAAAGTAATGAAGAACTGGAGACTGGTTATGGTTTCTGCATCCCAAACTAAGCACCCTAAAAAAATGGTCAGCAGAATCTACATTTCATAGTTTCTTTGGCTCCTTTGTTGTATGGTGCATATTAAAAAACATATCTTCTCTGAGTGGTAACTACCTTGTCGTATACAGATCAAAACTTGGATGGCAAAATTTGAAATCTCACCTGCATTGAGTAACTTTCAGCTACTATGCTACTTTGAAGCATGGAAAGCCAAGTGTACTTAAGTGCAATTTTAGATTGCTGACTCTATATTTGTCAAGGAAAAGATCTCTAACCTACTTTCCTCCCTCCACAGTATTATCACCAATTCCCCCTTGGTATGTATATAATATGTATGTATGTGTATAGTATATAGTATGTATATAGTTGCTTTTTGATTGACATTGGAATGATGTAATTAATCATTAACAGAAATTAATTTTCAGCTTTACTAATACTGAAATTAATTTTCGACTGGAAAGGGAAACATTTATTGAGCAGTGTGGAGAACGAGAAAGTTGGAGACGCGCTGCTGAGCGAGAGCTGGGCAGGTGTTCTTGTAGTGATGGGAAGGAGGCCTTGAGATTGGTAAAACAATGTCCTTATATGTTGATATGTGTGTGGTGTGAAATGTAGCAAACAGATAGCAGTGTACTGAAATAGTAATGGTTTTGTTAGCTAGGCGGGATAAACATTTAAATGTAGCCAATTGTATTGCTCACAAGGGTGTATGGACATCCACTTGTAACCTATCTGTGTAAAGAGCACAACATGTGATTGAAAGACAGAAACTATATCTGCTGGAAAAGTGAAGCAATTAATGTCTTTGCTTCACCACTTAGCAGAGTCTGTGCCTCATGTGCCACAGAGCAGTTCTTTACAGCTAAGGTGCAGAAACCTACCTGTGTGGGTTTCAGTACAGAGCTGGAACATCTTTGACTGTTGTGTACTAAGACAGACTCGTGTTTCCAAAGGAAATACACTTTTTATATAATCTGATGAAGCCAAAGAGCTCACATCAGGACTGAGTTACCCATATGGATACTATTAAACATTTTTCTAGGAAGTGAACGCTAAGTGCTTAAGTTAAAAAAAATTCTAATGCATCGCTGCTCTGTAAAGAAATACTGATGTCTCTGTGAGAGACATATCTTTTGATATAACAATAAATTATATTAATGCAAGCTGTAGGTCTGAATGCATGTGTTTGTTAGTTTCACATTGTTCTTTAAAAAACCTTCCCATCATATTTGCAAGTGGCATCCCAGGCATTTCTGACAGAAATGTGCATATCTAAAGTGGTCTAAAGAACCATAGTATTGAATGTAATACCTGTTCCAGTGCCCTTCTGGGAACAGATTTATTAAAGAAAAAGAATAACTCATTTTATGGAAGGAAAAACATAATCTGCCACCAGTGTTATTAAGAATAAAACTTCAATTGTTGTTTTCAGGTTTTATTTCAGTTTATTGTATTTTCTTCAGTTAGTGGCATCTGGTTAGTGTAATGAAAATTTTGCTTCATAAAAGAGCACATGGGTGAATAGTAACTGAAACTCATTTTTTTTCAAAGTATTTGGAAGCCTGAATGTTCATACAACTGAATAGTTTGGCACAATCTCCAGTGTGAACACACATGAAAATACTAGTTAATACTATCAAAATGTGACATTTTGTTGTTTCTGGTTTTATTTATAGATCCTCCTGTTCTGCAGCTGTTCCTTATTATACAAGCTGACTAGAAGATGAAGTATAAACACAAGGAAGAACAGAATACTAGTACTCTTAACCTGCTCATTTGATTTTCCAAGTTCTGTATATCAACCCGTGTAGTGAGTGTATGTCTTTCTAGTACAAAGCCAGCCCGAGAGCAGTTCAAGGTAACACTAGTCCTAGTAATAGACTCAGCAGGCTGATGTTAGTCACAGAAGTCATAAACCATCAGGATTCTGTTATTCCTGACTGTGGCCTTATTGTGTTTTAAAACCAACCCAAAACCTTAAATCTAAATATTTCCAAATCTACAAATACAATATTGCTGGAAGTGGGGAAGGAGGAGGAAAAGATGATTTGTTTGGCACAGACATGCTTGGAGAATAAAAATTTCCAATGAGAAATTCTTACATGCCAACTTCTCTTGCGAAAGGTTTTGCATGGGATTTTAAAGGACAGAACTTCCCACCTATCTTATCTTGTGCTATAAAATAAAACACCATAGCTCTAGATGAGAATTAAGTGTTTTGTTCACAGCCCTGTCAGCTGGACAGCCCTGTACAAGTGTTGATCCTTATTAGATGAAAACAAAAATATGTGAATTGTTATCCACCATCCAGGTGGCATTATTTGTTATCATCCTGATAGTGCATCAGCACCAATTCCTAAGCTAATGCCATCCTGTTCTTCACATGAACCTGCTCAACACCCGCACTACAGACAGAAATTATTGGAGCCTTTCAAGAAAGCCATTAGAAACTCTTGCCTGGGGGAAGTAGGAGAGTGGATGAGACAGAGGGGATAGCTTGAATATTTCTTCAGTACAATCTGAAGTGCAAGTTGGTGGTCAAGACAATACCATGTTCAGTATTCTAAAAGGCTAGCTAGAGAATAAGTTCCTTTTTCTTCATTAAATTAGGGTCCTCTTTACTAATAGTTTATGAAATATAGAGGAAAATGTCTGTACCTTCACAGCTATCACATAAGCTTGGGGGGAAGTTCTCCAAATGAACTGTTTCTAAAATGATGCAATTCTGATTCTTACTTAGCAAATCCTCTTCAAAACCACTATCAATGTCAATCAAAGATCACTCAAATCAAACTGAAAGCGATCTTAGTTTGTGGTTCTGAGATGCCCATTGTAATTCCAAGTATTGGCCTGTTTGGTATGTGTTTTCAGACAGGGAGTGTCATGCTGAGTGTTTTTTGAAAGACAATCTAGGAAGCGTTTTAATGTGCTGTTTCAGTCTGCATTATGTGAAATGAATTTCTTACATTAGGCAAAGAACGTCTTGTTGAGGAATCGGACACTGAAACTTCAAAATTCCTTTTCTCCCTTTCTGGAAAGACAACTGTGGACTCCAAAAGCTGGGGACTCCAAAACTGTTGGTAAAAATTAATGAATAAAGTGTGGGGAAGTTGTTTTTTTTTCATTCCGAAAATAAAATTAGGTATGGCTAATAATCTGGTGATCCCTAGAGATTCAACTGAGAGTCCATAATTTTGTACGCTGTTTGTACATATAATAGAGACAGTTCCTGCACAAATAGACTAGAATGAGCAGAGAATAACACAAAAGGGGATAATGAAACACTGTGCTTTTATCCTGAATTTTAGGACTAGAAATCTCTCAACAGATTAAGTGTGAACAGACCTTGGAACTGCGCCCAGCCCAGTGTCTCAATCACAAGGTCAACTGTTCTTATGTTAAGAGAAGGAATTGTATGGGTAACTTTCTAGAGCTTCAAAAAAGTATCAGATTATAATTTCATCTTTAAATTTCTTATTCAAACCAAAGCCCAAATCCAAACCTCTTGAGGGTCTCTCAACACTGCTAATGCACCCGTCAGTAAATATTCCAAACAGCACATGTATCCAACAGACAATAGTGATTGTTGTGGTGGGTGGCAAAATATGCAGTGGGTTGCAGTAGCAGGGATTATTAATACAATACATGGCTCATATTTCAAAAACTGTTTGCAATTAGGGTATAAAATATGACTTTAATTAATATTTGCATCCAATCTAATGCCTTCATTTGTTCCATAGTTTCTTTTGAAACAATCGTATGCAAAAGATTCTGATGTTATGTCAGCTGATAGCAACTGTTATTATTGATTATAGCCTTGATGGAAACTTCTCAGCAGTTCAGTTAGGATATTTGAAGAGACCTAAAGTATTACTATAAAGAAGCAAAGCTAGGTTTGGCAAAAAGCCTTCCTTTTGTCTCTGAAACTTTCTGCCGTAAATTTAGAACAGAAGAGCATTTCTCTGGAGTAAAAATATATGTATTGCTGGCTACAAGTGTATGTTTGCTGCTTCACAATTTTAGAATTAGACGATGGACTTATTTAGTAGACATTGGATAGTAAAAAGTAAAACCCTTAATTTAAAACATTCCACATTACCACATTCCAAGAAAAACATGGACCGGTGAACAAAACCAGCAGTATTGTAATAGGAAAACAACTAGGTGCATTTTTTCCAAACCTAAACCCAGAAATCTAAATGTATGAGTTACTAGCTAAAAATGCCATGCCATTTTCGTGTCTCAGTTTCTTCATGAACTGAAAAAAACAATCTAGACTTGAGAAAATTAAAAAACAAGATCTAAGACTCCAGGTCAAGATTTAGAACACAGTTCTAAGTTTGTAATAGCCTTTTTGATTCTTAATGTTGCTTTTTTAATTTAAAAATGTGCTTTTTTATTGTCAGGAATTTATTATTACAAAATTTTTAATTCAAAAGTGAGATACTTTTGGTAATTTTTAAAAATAATTATAATAATTGCTGTCACCAAAGGATTTCTGTCATCTTACTCTGTGCAGTAGCTTTGTTATGTTATCTAGGAAAGGGGTCGCTTTTGATATAAGGTGTAGAAGACAACTGCTGATATGTAATACGAGCATTTCAGCAGGCTGCATAAACCCCTGAGTGCTTGGCATCCTTGTCTGATTACGATCAGTTTCTGAGCACTCCTCGTTAAGTCATGACTATTCAGTCGGATGCTCATACTTACGCTCAACTTTAAGCACATGCTAACGTTCCAGTCCAACTTGCTACATCCTCAGCTTAATTTGAGTTTTACTGAATCATAACTGTAGCGATGCATGGAAGTGAGAATAGAAAATTGAGGGAAGATCAAAAGGAGAGAAAACTTGAGCCAGAGTCTTGAATCCCTGTTCTTATGAAGACTGCTAAAGCGGCTTTGTTTTGACTTTTTAAAGGGTTTTGCAGAACAAGAAAATCTGTACCCGTGCAAAAAGAGACATAACTTGAGAAATATTTGTTCAAATTAAAGGAAGGCCCTGAGAAAACACCAACCCCTTCCCCCCCCCCCCCCCCCCCCCCCCCCCCCCCCCAAAAAAAAAAACACCCAGTGTGAGGAAGGTAGGGCATGTACAGGCAAGGCAGTGGAAATCTGAGATGCAGGTTCCTTCTCCTGGACATCTCTGTGCTGCCTGGTATAGTTTACCCTGTGTTGAACATTCAAGAAAGGATTTGGGATCAGAGAGAAGATGGATCAAAGCAGTCAACAACAATGTGAGATGAGAGACATGGATGTTCATAGAAGAAAGGATATAGCAGTAAGGGGTGCTGCTGCATCTACAACACTCTATGCTACTGCTGTGTCTTTTGGGGGAGAATGTTCCCATCCCCTAAACAAAATCATTCTAAAGTGACTTATAAGGACTTTTTTTTCCTATAGAAGTCCATGCCTTTAAATAAAGCATCAGCTGCTTTATAAAGAGCAATTTCTCTTATGCCTACTCCTTGCTTTATTCACATGGAAGAAAGAGAACAAGATTGGAATGCTACTCAATTTTTGGTACATGTATATGATAGAATCATTGCAAATTTGGGTTGGAAGGGACCAAGGTCACCTAGTCCAACCTCCCCTGCAATAAGCAGGGACATCTCCAACTAGATCAGGTTGCTTCAAGGATGGAGCATTTACCACCTCTCTGGGAAACCTGGTCCAGTGTTTTACCATCCTTATTGTAAAAAATTTATCCCTAATATTTACTCTAAATATTCCCTCTTTTTGTTTAAAGCTATTACCCCTTGTCCTCTTGCAACAGGCCCTGCTAAAAAGTCTGTCCCTATCTTTCCTATAGGCCTCTTTTAGGCACTGGAAGGCTGCAATAAGATCCCCAGAGCCTTCTCCAGGCTGAACAACACCAACTCTCTCAGCCTGTCCTCAAAGGGAAGGTGTTCCTCTCTGATCGTTTTCATGGCCCTCAACCTGCTATTGGTATATATTGATCTCTAATACTTCACAGTCACTTTTCTGTTATAGCACTGTTCCAGATTTCGTATTTAGTTATCTTCCAATAGCACACAATATCTCATGAGGGCAGAATAATATTTTAAAATATAATTAGTTTCTATGGAGTGACAGCAAAGGGGACTCCTGGATTTTGGACTTGCTCAGCTGCTTAAGCTCTTGCTGTTTGTGGATAGTTCAATATTAATCAGCAGGACGCTGCATGTAAAATATAATCATCCTTGTGATTACATCTTTTATCTCCCTTTTGACTTCCGAGCAAAAAGCAGCCTCTTAACTATGCTCAGTGTTTTGTACAACTCCATGACAGACCAGAAAATAGCACCAAAATGTGGTGTGTCAAATGCATCTCCCTTAGGAGGTTCAGTGTGACTATTCCATTATGTGCCCTGACCTTCATTGCCTGAAGGACAACAGGTTTTGTTCTTTAATCTGTTTCTTTCGACCTCTGCCTTGCCCATTTTGCTTTAATGTGCATTATAATATAAGTTCCCTAAACAGCTGTTTAAATAACTAGTGTGGATTATTTTATTATACTTGCTGTGATGTGCAGAGAGAATATAGAGCTTTAACGTGTGATTAGAAGTACTTTAATTTAATTACAGCCCTTTAAGGTAAGAAATATGGTTGGATGAATCATAGAATCATAGAATCATCTGGGCCGGAAGGG